>JASSUY010006753.1:0-23523 GCA_032466535.1 Forpus xanthops
GAGCACACTGCTGGCTCATGTTCATTCTCTCATCAACCAACACCCCCAAGTCCTTCTCCTCAGGGCTGCTCTGAATCACATCTCCACCCAACATTCAATTGCTTTATCTGTGTTTCTAGCTCTTTAGTTTCACATTTTACACACAACATTGTCTGTCATATGCCACTAAACAAAACTTCAGTATTTCTCTAAAGATAGATAAAAACATGTTTTCAGTACTGCATCAACTATCTGATGATAAGGAAATGACAGTTTTCTCCATTTCAATCTTATTAGCAAGTACACGTGGGAATAGGTGCTTATATATATACAAGGCATTTAACAGTAACATCCCTAATATAAAACAAAGAAATAAATAGAGATACAGGGTATTTAGGAACCCAAATGTGTAAGTAGTGCCTATTAATGATCTGATAGCTAGCTAATTTTTCCAGGATTAGAATGTCTCTCCCTGTCAACCTGTTGCTGTATTTAATCAATGTTACTACAAAAATGTCATACAGTAGAAAGACACAGCTGGCTGGTTAGGTGTGTTTTGTTTATTTTTTTTTTAACTTGGTTTTTGTTTGTTTGCCTTTTCTTCAATGGAGGACAGGTTTTCCTTAATGTACTTAAGACCAAGTCCAGCAAGAATTTGAGAAATTGCAATTCTGTGACACAAACCTAGTTCCAGAACTGTAAAGAATTTAAAAGAAAACAAACAGTGACTTGAATATTTGGATGTCCTCAAATACTGAAAACCTGATGACAGGTTACATCCCTAAGAATGGTGTTTCCAGCACTTGTCATATTTGACTGCAAGACATTCACTTCAGTAGATTAAAAGTGTCAGGGCAGCTGTTTCTGGAACTTACTCTTGTCCCAGCTTAGAAACAATTTAAAGTCTGAAGCCGTTCCCTCACATAGCAGTCCAGTTGGTGAATCTGGATATGAGAGACAACAGTCCTTTTTCTTGGAAGATACAGCTTACATCAAATAGATACCATGCCAGTGACAATTCAAGACACTGGAGGTCTTTCAACCAGGTAGCTGTGCACTGTCCTTAAGCATTCTGTTTTCTCAGAGTTTCTCTTGTAGCAAAGCCAGCACAAAAGTGTTCCGGCTTCCCATCCTCTCTGCCATGACACTCACTCCATAGACATGATGCCAAGTTTATAATATATGTCTCACAATCTTGGCTACAAAGGTAGTAAAGGAGATTGCACCAGAGGTCTTGCTGAAGTCAAAGCAAGCTACGTTCTCTGCTCTTCGTTTGTAAAAAGCCAGTCATGCTATTGTAGAAGGGAGGCAGGTTAAGAGCTGTCTGTTGCCAGGAAATACACACAGCTGTTCTCAGTCACTTCCTTGTCTTTCACGTACTTAAAAATAGTTTCCAGGATGATTTGCTCCATAATCTTCCCAAGGACCACAGCTCCTCAGATACTCCTCTGCCCATCTTAAAGCTGGGTGTGAGGTTTGACAGGTAGAATTTACCCTTGATTGTTCTGGCCTTACAAAGATAAGAGTTAGTGGCTTTGTAGTGATATTGGCTGGCTCTCTCGGCTTCCCTGGTGCATGAGACTTGGTTACATGAATACGTGGGGTCTGCTCAGCTTGAATACCGTTTCCTCTGCTATGGGTAGTTCCTCATTCTCACTGACCTTCATAGGGAGGGCTCAGGCACATGAGAAGCAAACCTTACCTCTAAAACGAGAGGCAGAGATGAGCTCTGCCTTTTGGATGTCTTGTCAGTAGGTTCCCTGCCCCACTGAGCAGCAGGAAAGCCTAAAGAAGATGTGCTCTTTTGCTGCCAACGTGCTTGCAAGAAGCCCTTCTTGTTCCTCTTTATATCCATTTTCAACACCAGCTGACCTTTGGTTTTCCCAATTTCTCTTCTGAATGCTTTGCCAATGTATATTTCTCACAAGTAGCCCATCCTCTCCTTCCACTTTCTGTGTGCTTTCCTTTGGCAGTTTTGCTTAGGCAGGAGTTCCCTGTTTACCCGTGTTGGCCTTCTGCCACTCTTGCTTGACTTATACACATTGGAGCAGACCATTCTTGAACTTCTAGGAGTCTGATCAATCAGCTGTCCAAGGCCATTCCCTGAACAAGCTGAAATCTGTCATGCTGCAGCCCAGGGATGTAATTCTACTATGCAGAAATAGAAACTGTGCAGTCTTTCAGGATTTGGAACAGACAATGTACCTTGTGCTATGTAATGATTACTCTAAGGAAGGAATAAATTCACAAAGTGCCACAGGAAAGAAGCCACTCCAAGCTTTACTTAAATTTAACATTTGTGCTTATAGTCAGTGCATCTCTATGACATAAAGCTGAAAATTAGAAGGACCATATGTCCTAATAAATTCTGGTCTAATTTAACAGTAATTGTTACTGAATACAGTATACCTGCACTTCAACTCTCCTCAGCTTTATTCCTCCTATTCATCCATTCAGCTCACTTGCAGGCTTCAGAAGAGTACGTTTACAGTTTGCACTAGGATTCCTCACTTTCTCATCTCTCACAACATGGGGCCTACTTTGTCCTCACCATAAAAGTCTCGTGACAGAGAGTTCTAGGATGTCATGCCATCTGCCAGTCTGGTTTGTTTTTTGCTTTTTTAATTTGAATTAAAATACTTGAAATCATACAAGGAGAGTCCAGGCAGTGCCTTCCTTATGCTTACTGGAAGGACATTCTGGTTTAAAAGCAATATAAAAAGAACCCTTAGGACTGATGGAGCACCTCTTCAGTAGATGTTACAAGTAGCAGGAAGAAGAAATGCTCACCTGCAAAAAACTTGATGTTTGGGGATTCCATTTCTCTTCTGGCCTCCCATGCCATGTGTTAAGTATACTTAAACACACCTAAAAAGGTGACATCATTAATACCACAGATAAATATTATGATAAACCTATTCTGCTTTGGCAGAACAGAATGTTACCATTATGTTTAATTTTTGTTTTTTACAAGCATTTGTAAAACCACATGCTAAAAGACAAATTTGTTCCTTATGAAACTAATTTGACATGAAAGTAGATGAAAATAATGTGGATAAGCAAGAACAGCATGTTAATAAATAAGCAAGGCAGGGTAGATTACTTTTCTTCAAGGAAAGCATATGGATTTTAGTGGCTCCAAAAATAAATGTATCATCAGTACTATCTGATTCTTCATTTTCCTCTTTAAATACTGCTCTAACAGTGTTTTTTAAAGACAATCATTCTGTGTAGCATGTGAAAGGTGGTTTCTGTCACACAGACTATCAAGAAATTGAAAATATTTCTTAACTTTATGACTGATCTGGTCTTTAGGTAAGTCTGTGGAGTTCTTGAGCCTTATCACAAAGTGCAACAATCAAAGACAGGGAACACAGAAAGACAAAATAAAGAAGTTTAGAGGTAAGTATTTGCCAAGACTCAATGCTTAATGCTAGGCACAGAAGTAAATGAGATAAAGTCTTCAATATAAATCACATTCTGTGCCCATGTTAGCAGAAGGAGTATTATAGTTTGTGAAACAGGGAGCATGGAGAACCCAAGAACAACAGCGGAATAAGGGAAAAATGTTAGCCTATAGATTAAATGTTTATACACAAAAAAAGCTGAAGTGCTACAACGCTGCAGCCAAAGCAATTTTGTGGGTCTTTGCTTCAGTGAGGACATACACGGAGCCATCTCTACTGCTATACAGACAATTTCATGTGTGCTGACTTTCAATATAAATAGAAGTTGCATCTCCCTGATTACGGATTCGACTTCTTGTTAGCTGTTTGAAGCCTTTAGTATGAGCCACAACATACCAAGGAGATGGAGAAAAGAAAGGAAAGCTTGCCTGTTTTATCTCTTAATGTTGTTTCCAAAAGCTCTACTATTTTTCAAACTATCATTAAGTCCCTATTTCAGTTATATTTTCTTTTTTTAAAAGATACTGAGCTTAAGGGAAGTCTTTATCTTCCCTCAAGAAAAAGCACTTTTGTGTGGAAAAAGAGATAAGGCACTTGGCAAAGACATTCAGCTGCAGCTGCTATGAAGCATACGTTGACCGTGGAAAGGTTATTTCAGCTAGCCAAACAGATTTCTGGTTAATTTAGCAAAGAAGATGGAAAAGAACATTTTTTCTAGGTCAAAATTACTCGCTTTTTGATCCAATCCAGCTCATAAAGGCTCTAAAAATTTCCCAAGACAATTTAAGAAAGGAGATCATTCCTGTTTGAAGATGTTAAATCACTCCACATTCCAATCTAAAGCTTAGCTTTTATCCAAACAGCTTTCTCCAGCGTGCCAGGAGCAGACAATATTTTGATTGCAAAAGGAAGACAGTTTCACTTCCCTGTTAGTTCTATATACAAGAACAAAGTTGACTTACCTTGCCATCATTGTAGAGGTTTGGATTAAATCTCACACTGTGGCCTCCAGTTGTTTCCAGATTCACGAGTGGAGGAGAATTAGGATAGTCTTGTGGAAAATACACATCAAATTCAAAGCAACCGTTTGCATAAGGGGTGTCTGCAGGACCAGTAATAAGAACCTACCATTGTAAAAAGAGACAACAGCTTTTTAAAAGACCCCTTATATATTTGTCTCACAGTTGAGATTTCTGTAAGTTATGTGAAACATGTTACTTATCAGAAAATACCATTAGATGTCACAATCATACACACGCTGTCTGTTCATTTTGATACTCTGGATAAGTGAAGCCATCTGCAAACATGGAGCTAAAAATCTATTCTCTACTGCGTGCTGTTAATAGAATCTAAATTCAAACTTCAGGTCCAGAGATATTCAGTGTACCTCTGCACACCTACTGCTTTTGACATAAATGCTTGTATGCAAAGACACACTTAGATCATAATGGAGTAACAAAATTAAACTCTTCCCTTTAGAACAGCTGTAGAAAAATGAACCTTGTTGGGATGTCTCACTGGCTAACAGGGCATGCCTGGATAGAAGTACTCTCGCTGTCTCTGCCAATTTCTTGAGAAATCAGAATCAGACCCTAAAATCCTACTACTTATGTTAAAGTTTTGACAGCAGTTAAAGAACACATGAAACAATTATGATTTTCCTTAAGACATAAGGCACTTTCTTAAACATTTATACGCCAAGCTTAAAGAGGGAAATAAAAATAACTTCACTCCTTTACCTTCATTATGTCAAGCCGCTCCTCATCACAGCGTACAAAAACGCTGGATGAAGATGAGAGAGGCAGTGAGGTTGAAAGAGTCACAGCTTCTTGAGCAAGACGTCGGGCTCTGGCAGCACTGTTGGCATCACTCGCGTTTTTTACCTGAGACATGTAGTGGTAATTTATTTTGAAGACCAATTTTCCGTCATCATCTTCAGAAACCATTTCAAATGTATCTAGAAGAGACAAAAATGTTAATGCCTCAGGGAAGCAGTGAAGTTAATAATGGATTAGTCTGGGATAAAGATTCTAAGTATTAAAATCAGAAAGTTTAATTTGCATTATATTACTGCAAAAAGAAAACCCAACCCTCTATATTGTGAGTTAACAGTGATCACAAAATAAAGCATTAACAGCCTTGGGTCAAATTAATTTCTGCAGAAAATTTATGAGCTTTCATATGCAACTTATCGTATGTACACCATTTCTGACTTGGAAAGCAACCAACTATGCCAGGCCAGGAATATAATGATACTTACGAATACATAATCAGGCTAATAAAGGAACTGGTGTGAAGCACCATGCCTGCGGTATTTACTTCTGTGGTGGTTGCAATGTTATTAAATAATCATAAAATACTGGAGTGAAGCTGGTTTTCTTTAATCACTTATAACACAAAATCTGCAGTACAGCTGCCAGGGTGAAAAGCTGCCATTGCAAACTTCCCAATCCCCTGCTCTTGGGATACACTCTACAAGCATTTGTGAGGAAAATCCCATGCAAATACAACAGCAAAAAAATATGACTACAAATCATATTTCTCTGTAACTCAAAAAAATACTCATAGAACATGTTTCTTCAGTAATTTTATAGCTCTTTTAGGATGAGATACTATTTGTTCTTTATGAATTTTATTTGATCATTTTTCCTGTATGGATAAATTAAGCACCGAATCCCATCATACTTTCCAAATACAACATACTGCACTCCATGAAAGGACACAATGAAGGTTACTACAGCTTCATTTTAGAAAATACATTATGATCTGAATTCTATTCCATTTAAAAAATAAAAGCTGCAGTAACAAACACAGATTCATACATAGTCAGACAGGAGCTTTAAAAAACCCTACTACCCTATTATTTCAATATAATTTGAGGACTGAAGGACTCACAAATCATTACTGGAATGAGAACATGAACACCATCGTTGAATTCATCTTGTCCCTTGAATTAATCTAGTGTGTTTAAACCCTTTATTAGCTCAAAGAGTGCATTAGTTGGTAACCCAAAAGCACAGACCTATATAATTTTCCATATGTATAAAGTATCAGTGGTCACATATGTAAAAAAGTTGGCAACTTTTAAAAATAATTAGGGGCTCCATCCAACAAGATCATGTTATTTCTTCAGTATCTGCTTTGTAAAACACAAACATCCCACTTCTCAACCTACCAAACTGGAGTTTTTTCATGACAGCCACATACTTTTCTTCAAGAGACCGTAAAACAGACAAAGGCTTGGGTTTCACAGCAGCTTTTTTGGAGTATTCAGCCATCTTCTTTTCTGTTACATAAAACGTGATGATTATCTGTAGTTAACCATGTTATTCTGAGACAAGTAAAGCAAGCATGTGGGGAGTATTTAACTTGAAATGACATTTTATGGCTACATCGTTTGCACACGTCTCAAATCCAGGAATCACTTACAAGACACAAAACCTGGTTTTCTCATGACCCTGTATTTTGTTATCTGAACAGCTCCAAGTAAATTAAGGTAATAATTTCAGTTCAGAAATAATTCACGACTGCTGCTGCTATGAATAATCTTTTGTTGTTTCTTCTATTTTTACTTCATTTAAAACCCAAAGCGTGACATATGCTTGTGTGGATGGACATTCACAGGTATTCTTGATGCACTGGCAAAATCAGGAGCTGATTACACATGCCTTCTTCAAATCCACTCCCCAGATTAAGCTACACAATCTTTAGTTTTCTTTACCAGACAAGCAGATGGCCCTTTGAACATCTGCAGGTTCAATCCATGATTTAGATTTTTGTTCTATGTTCATCTAGTTAAGAGCTACTCTAATTCATAAGATGTACTTTTAACAGCAAAGGCTTTACTATTAAAGGTCATGTAGGTTGTCTTCTGCCAAGAAAAAAAACCTGTAAGTCATGAGATGTACTCTAACTTACTTGCATTACTCTGTTTCCTGATCAAAACATTTAGGCCTACTACAGTGTTCCAGCCACCTTTGAAAATGTAGTTGGGGGCAGAAGGGAAGTATTTTTTTCTTGGTTTATAGCTAATTTTAAGTTATCTGTTACAGAATGTATTACAGATAACACTACACAGTATTTAGAAAAGCATTTCTATTTTACCTTGGTTGGCTTGGCGCAAACTGGTGGTAGCAGCATAAACTATCTCCGCAGTCTTCTGGATGTCTGGTACCAAAAGTGTCAACCCCTCCGGTTCTTGATCAGAAGTATCTGGTTTTACTCCTGCTTTAGCTTTATCTTTTTTAGACCTGTTTTGAACAAAGAAATAGGATGTAGCATGAAAAAAAGCTTTTCAACCACTCATTAGTACTCAGCATATATATCAACAGGGAAAAATACCAAAGCTTAAAGGACAAGTTTAAAACAAGTCTTCTGAAAAGTAATGTCTCTGTGGACCTCCAGGTTAATCACTAAATGTAACGATCACCTGTGACAATACTTACACACAGTTTTGGTTTGACAAGCAAAAGTATGTCTGATACGAAGAGTAAAAATATGAACACGAAGGCAGAGAGCCTAGTTTCTGCTTCAGCCATTTAGTACTGTTATCTGTTTCGCTGCACGCTGACATTATGTTTGAACATCTTCAATAAGTGTTGGAGAAGCTTACAAAATCAATGTACCAGTGATCATGTCACGAATGTGCCTTTCATCTGCCCACGCAGATTCTCATGCAAAATCCGAGTCCTAAATAGCTAATGAAGTATTCTTTCCTACTACACAATAAACCAATTACTTAAAACACATGAATGGTAAATCATTAGGAAACCTCTAGTAAAAATTCATAGCACGTCTGATCTACAACTCAGGCATCACAGGAGTGGGGCCAACATGAAGTTTGTCTCTCTCTGCAGTTCTCTCCTGCACTACAGAAGTTAAGACGTTCCATTTCAATAATCAGTTCAATGTAATATAATTTTGAAAGTCTTACGAATATAGAAAGCAGCTATATTAAGCATTTACAATGAACATACTGGAAATCAAAATGTCAGTTTCAACATCTTAAATTTTTATAATGAAATAATTTGAAAACACAGCATCTACTAACACCAATGTTTGATAGAAAGTAGTTACCTTGCAATTTAAGATACACGTAACTATTTAGATTGTGACAATGCAGTCATTACTATCCTGGATATTCAACTGTTGAAACAAAGACATGGTATTGATAACACTGTGACCTATATGTGATATTAAAAGCTTCCATGATTTAAAAGCTATTGTGTTTACATTGGTATCCTGCAAAACTTAGATTTTAGTGCTAGCAGCCCCCAAATGACTGCCATTTCTGTATTTCTTCCTTTATTTTTCTTTAACAGCACTTGTTCATTTTAAGACCCAAGCAAGTTCAACAGCTAAGCAGCACTGGTGTTTACAGTATTACACTACCATGCTTAGAAGCAAATCAGAAAGCTAGCTACACAAGAAAAAATAGTAATTTAATGCTTTGATGTCCCAAACATATTTCAGCAACTACCACATACTATGTCCTTTCTGTATTTTAATCTAGACTGAAATCATGCATAAAAAATGAGCCTCTAAACTATTCAGCAGAAGTGATTACAGTGGCACTGAAAGCCTTTGCATGGTACCTAATCATACAAGAATATCCCTAGAGTGCATTAATAAAGGAATCTATTACTGCAGCATGGTACATTTTCCCTGTTCCAGGCTAAGCCAAAAGGATGTTGGCTTGCTGTTAACTTGAAGCAATACTGAGCTTTCAGATGCTCAAAGTCAGGAGGAAATCCTCAGAGCCAAACAGGGTCCTTCAGCATTTGAAGAATCATTTAAGACAAAAGACAAAGCAGCAGCAGCAACTGCTTCTCCCATTCATACTGTCAAAAATCCTATCACTGCCTTTTCCCTTGTGAAAAATCTAGGCCACTATTTTTTAAATAACCTATTAACCAGGTTCAGAAATGCATACTTAAGCCCACTAAACCTTAGTGATAATCTGTCATAATGACCACGGACATGATAGCAGCCACCAGTCCCAAGAACAGCGCACAAATTTAGAACAGCTTGCTATTGATGCAGAATCCTTAAGCTATTTGCTACAAAACCCTTGGAGACATTTTGGCTAAAATGAAATGTCAGTGGACTTATCCAAAAGAAAGATGTGTGAAAAGCAATAAAAATGCAACTGGTGAAGATACTCAAAGTGAAATTAATTCTTACAAATTTATTTTCAAGACAGTTGTCTTGTAGGCTTTCGTCTTCCACATGGTCTTACAATTTAGACTACTAGTTCTTTTCTTCCTTCTACTTGGTCTTAGAATCAAGAAAAAATAAAGTTGGGCCTCATTAGACAAAATGCTTAATCACATGCTTAAAACCTCCTACAGATACACTGAGTTACTGACAGCCAACAGCCTAAGCAGACAAGGAATATATGTAGCTGAAACTGTAGGAAATGGAGACATCTACTCAAATGCAAACTCTCAGTACCAATAACAGAATTCCCCCTCCCTCTCCTTGTGGTCCAGAACCTAGTTAGCACTTCAACGCTTCTGAAATACCGGAAGAGAATGTGTTTTCTTAATGTCTCCTTTACCACAATACAACTATTCTCTCCACTGCTACCACGAACAAAATAGATAACATGGCCCTCTCCTCAGAATAACTTTTAAAATCAAGTGTTGGCAGAACCACTCTACCCTCTCACCTGCAGTTAACTGGAGGTTACATGATAGCCTATATTACCAAGCCACCTAACTTCTCAGTCAGGCCAAAACTGTGTAAAAGCAATTTAGGAATTAAAGTGCAAGATTCTGCCTTGGACACAAAAAAAAACCCCAGCCAAAATCTTATATTTGACCTTGATTCTACCTAATCAGGGATTTCAGTCAGTCTCTTGGGGAGTACAAGCTAGCCACACAAACCCTCCCAATCAGACATACTGCCCTGTCAACATCCAGTTTCCTCACACAAGTCAGGCTTGTCTATTCAAATCATTAGGGGAAAGAGATTTTTTTTTTTTATCCCCTCTTTTGGCAAAAAACCCGACTGGTACTGCCAGAACTTGAGAGACTTCTATCAATGATGACCTCCATTTTCTTTTCTTCCCTCATTGTCTTCCAACCTTTATTTGACTGAAATCTTTTGCTGTAAGAATATCAATTTAATGCAGTTAATCCTGGGCACTTCGTAAGATGCTGCCTGCTACATTATCTTAGTCTTTACATATTTAGTGTTGTACACAAACATTTGGAGTTATTTAACAGTACTTTACAGTTTCCCAGTTCATTTACAGTCACACAGGGGTAAATCAACTAATTCCATAGACTCTACATGGGGAAATATGTCAAAGGTTCCCCAGTGCTATGTACTTTCTCACTGATTATGAGTTTTAAAGTTCATACAGTCTTGTCATCATGTGCCACCTGAGACAGAACTGAACTCCACTGCACACATGAGCTACTGCACTTGATTTTGTCTTTCTTTTACAAGGCCACAGCAGCCTTTTCTAAAATCATATCCTTCAAACATGGTTGATCATAATTATTGAATAAATGCAATTTTAGAAAGAAAAAATAAATTAGATACACTGTCAAATTAAAATCTTACATGAACCAGCTCTAGGACTGAAGGCAGAGTTGTGAAGCTGGTCTGTATTCCCATCTCCCTGAAGTAACAACATGCCTTGGTCTGGTAAATCTGAAAGTCTATAGAGTTTCCTTAACCGTACACTTTAAAAGGGGTGAGATAGATGTAATTCAAAGGCCTGTAAAAAGTTAAGTGGGTTTTACATATAAGTGATCAACCAGTGTATCTTAGAACACATGAAGTAAACCAATGTCAAAGTCACTTCTGGCCCTCTGCAAGCACACAGTGGCCCTGCAGCTGGCTGTATGAATCCCAACTAATAAATACTAATGGGCCTTGGTATATTCAATCTTGGAGATGGGAAGCTGGAATTTCAGGGGAATGCAAATGTTACTCCCAATATAAAATTACATCGTTACTGAAGATGACTTTTTTGGATTATAAACCTACTTCTTAGTGTAATATGAAACACATGGTATTAATTTGTGTGCACACAAGAAGAGCAGCCTGGTGACCACTCAACCATTTGTGAGCATGTATAGCACAGGCAGACCAAATTATTACTTGAGGAGATGTCCTCCCTTATTGGTGTCATCTCACTTTGATACTGCTGCTGCACTCCCACCTGGATTCAGAGCTGCAGTGAGCTGTATCCAAGGTGTGTGTAAGACACACAAGTGTTTCAGAGGGACAAGTGGAGTCCCAGCTGGAGAGAGGGAGCTGCTGGGAATTACAGGGCTTTGCCAAAAACATATGAACGAGGAGATGAAATACCAAAATCAAAGTGATAAAGCCAGTAAGATACTTCAGCTCCTTCCCTGCACTCTAGCAGCCTGTACACAGACTTCTGCATGCAGGTAACCTAACGGTGTTATCAAACTCCTGAGCTCTGATAGTATGTTTTACAATGGTATTACAAAGAAACGTGAGAACCTAATGAATACTACTCATGAATAATAAGCTACAGTCAAATACATAACCATATGAATATTTTGCTGTAAATGTTCTCTGCTTTTGGAAAACACTTAAAGGTCTGCATTATGCTGCACATTACGTATACAGTTATTTAGTACAGGCCAAGCCTTTATCGAAACATTACAGTTTTCAAAGTGGAGGAGAAGCCAAATAATTAATTTAGACTTAGACACTTTCACAGTTTTTTCGACCACTGAGGAAAAAGGAGACAAAATCATGTCACCTCGTATTTAAAGGGATGACAGTCACCAATATATTTGCTAGAAGAGACAGCAGTGTACATGCTAATAATTTAAGCCATTAATTTAGCTTGTGCTAGAAGATGACAGCCTTCTCTTCACACTGTGCCAAATGAATAATGAACAATACACTCCCAGAGCAACTTTAATTTTAAAAGCCTATACTAATACTTACTCATCCATGTCTGATACTTGGAGGTAAATGTGATTATATAGAATGGTATCTTTATCAAAGTGCTCACCAAATAAAGGAATAAACCATCCAGCCTCTGGTTACTACTGGGACAGCACTTACAGCAGATTTCTGCTCAGTTTTGACATTCATTGATTTGGGATAAACTTGCCATAGGTTCGCACCAGGGCTATCACCCTGCCTTTATGGTTTTCTACAGGACCAAACAGAATCTTGTTCTAGGTCTTACACTAACTTCCTGAAATCAGCCAAAACAAGCAAGGGACCATGTCTTTGCAGATAAACACTGGTGAAAGCGCGTGACCTCCTCTGAGGTTGCTCCACATCCTCCTCCTTGGGACTTCCAGAACTGCATTTACAGACAGTACGCTGAGGCATTCCAAACCAGTAAAGGTTGCAGGACTGATCCCCACAGCCAGCCATCAGCTCTGAATAAAGGTTTGAGAGTGCAGTGAAAGAAGTTTACAGTTGTTTTGTCTTCTAAAGAAAAACAAAGCAAATTAGGCCTCAATTCTTGGTACCAAATTATAAAGAAAAATTTCTGGTTGCAAAACATACCATTTCCCATAGTAGTTCTGCAAAAAAAACCAAACCAAACCAAAAACCAAACCAAACCAAACCAAAACAAACAAAAAAAAAACCAAAAACCAATGAAGTCAGCGAAAAGCTGTAGCAGGGAAGATGCCTTGGGCCTACCTGGTTGTACTCTAGCAACCTCATGTTACAGAAAAAACATCCAGGCCACAACAACAGTTTGACACTCAGACAATCTTGGAACTGTGCATGTTTAACCCTCAGTAGCAGCACGACAAGCGATAGAAGTGTGAAGATGACTGAATTCAGATGTCCCTCAAGCAGCTATCATGGGGGTGGCCAAAGTGATGTGGAAATATAAAGCACAGCTGGGAGTTTTAGACAAGGCCTTGCTAGACTCCACACTGTAGAATAAGCCAGCAGCTTATTTTGCCAAATTTAACAATTTGCCATGAAGCTGCCCTGGCAGATGGCGGCTCAGATGAGCCTGTTTTGCTATGTGGCAGAGCGTACAGCCATCACAACAATCAAATGTTTCAAACTCAGCCCCAGTGGCAACTGTTACACAAACATGACCATGCTGAAACTAATGATGGCTTCTGACTGCCTAGCAGTCCCAACAGTCATGAGAAATCACCTCATACCTAAATGTCTTCTCCATTATCCAGAAACTTCCCAATTTCCTAACAGAATATTATCACCTTTGAAAGTAAATAAAATCAAATTGACAGTCCAAAACTGTTCCTCTTAAATTCTGGATCCAAGTAGACACCTCCAACCTGGAGGTGACATTTGGTAGACATGCAAGTAGAACTGCTCTTCAGATAAAGGAAAGTCTTTTTGAAAGCAGATCTCCTAACTAGGTTGTTGTTCTGGCACGTGACCTACAAGGGGCAGCAGATCGTCCCATTTAAGAAACTCATGCCAACACTTGCTTATATTGCTGGCACACCTTCAACTAAAATACTGAGAATTAAAAACTTTCCACCCCAATGATTCCAGGCTGCTCACGCTGTTGGTGTTTTCATCCTTGCTTAGACACTGCTTTAAAGACAAACAGTATTGTGCTTAACCCAACCAACAAAAGACAAGATATATCGAAGTCATACAAGAAGATTGAATGGATCATGGAACTGAAACAACCATGAAATTTTTATCAAAGTCATCAATTATTAAAATAATACCAACTGTGCTTCTAGAATTCTTTGTTGTTTTCAGACCCTACGCTGACACTGAAGAACTAGTCACAACGTATCTTATTTTACCAAATTAAAAAGATCTTATGAGTGGCAGTAACATGCCATTCCCACAAAGAAACTTTTTAGACTTCAGCCTGGAGAGTTACATGAGAAGCGACAGAGGTTACCAAGGATCACACATGATGAGATTAACAAAAAAAAAGTAAGTGTGGTAGAGAATTTTATACATACATCTATACTGGAAAGGGATTACACTATATTTTATTTTCCAGTTTAAGAAGATTATGTATACAGTGATCTCCATAATACTGCCAGCAAGCACAAGCTGATATTTTTAGGTGGGTATCCAACATAAAGAACTGTTAGTTGTCCTTTCTAATTCTGTTTCTTCTGCATTAAGCCAGAAAAAAAATCCCACTGCAGGTACATTCCATGCTTGATATGCAAGATTAGTAATCTAAATCAAGAAGGATTAAAGAAATTCATGGCTGAAGACCAAAACATCAGGAGATACTAGAAAGAGTTCCCCAACAATGGGATTCCTGCTCTGAAAAAAATCTCTTGGGTACTGGCTGGTAAATAGTTTAGAGCGAGAGGAAGAAATTCTACAGACACCTTTTCCTGACATTATATTGACCTTCTTTCCATGACATATCCACATATGCTGAGGGACAGCACTAAATTTTGCAGGGAAGCACAGGTATTCTTTCCTAACAGGCCGTCTTCAAACTGGAAGCATGTCAACAGAATCAAGAAGCCAATAAATTGCTGGAAACAGAAAATTGCCGAAAGAAAGAAATGAAAATTTGTATTGCATCACTTGCAGTTAGCAATGAAGTGACAGAAGCACACAAACCTCCCCCAGCTTCTTTGTGTTGTACAAAAAATTCTTTGTAAATAGTTGAGTAAAACATAATACAGGCATAAATCTGGATCAAACAATGGTACATTCTCACTCCAGACTGCAGCACCCATTCAGATAAATATACAGAACCAAATCTTCTTTTGCTTCTAGATTCATAATATGGAAGTATAAAATACAGTTTAAATGAAGGTCAGGAATAATGAAAGTGATTACCTCAGTCGGTTGGTATAGGTATCTACACAGGTCTTCATTTTAGCCAGCAAAGTTCCAACAGAAGCTTGTGATTCCAACTGTTCCTCCTCCTCTTCACTACTTTCCCCCGACAGAGGCAGCAGTAATGGTACCATTGATGTGCAGGAGGCAATAGCACGGAGTAATTCTAGCAGAGCTCGGTAAAGGGGAACATGTCGGGCCATATCCAAAACTAAGAGAGAAAAACAGTTTACAAAAATGAGTCAAACTGAAGACTCTTAGTACAGATGTTTTAAATGGAAGAGTTAGATTTTGTTATTAAAATGTTAATTACATAAAATGATAAAAATACAGTATTTGTAATAGGCATTTGTAATTTGTGTTTTAGTGGATTTAGCCAGAAAGAATTGGATAAGATACCTGGAAAACAAAAGTTAGCAGGAGACATAAGAGGACAAAAGTGCTAACAAGGTATGGAACGGGATCACCACACACTATATTAATTTATAGCAGCCTAATATACAATCCTGGCTCAAGTTGTATGTTGATAGTAATTGCAAACAAGTATCTATGGAGGAAAAATTGTAAATTACAGTGTAGCAGGGTAGCATTTGCTGATTCTAATACCATAAGCATTAATAAAGACAGACTTTCATATCACCCACTTCATAGTTATCTTCTCCTTTGGGAAAAGTTGTCTTCATTATTGCAGAGTATTTATGGTCATGAAATAAATGAAGTTACCTACTAAGAAGCTTAGCTTTGCTCCTTTTCATGGAGAAACATTACACTTTCCTCAGAGCATGCACAGGCTCTTAAAATGATGCAGTTTTTATCTGCATACATATGAACCACCACCCAATAAAAACGAATAATATATATTAGGTGGGCAGAACTCACTGCCTTAGTGCTGCTCAGTGTGATGCATATGTATCACAGAAGGAACTGTGGTTAGAATGTGGGCATCAGCTCCTCTGAGGAGAAGACAGGCAAAGACACACAGTTCTAGTGGATTCTTCAGCATCACATTGTTTATTTTTCTTTTCCACTTGCTTGCAGAAATACATAATGGATGCCACGTCAACTGACATTCTATCATTAACAGAAATCCTGGAAATATAGCAATACGCAGATACTTTAACACAGCTGCTTCCTCTGTCCCTAGGACATGCTATTTTTAACCTAACTGTGGAGAAAAATTGCTCTAGTTCAAAGTATTTGCAAGTGACCGAGTTTATGGTAAAATTAAATTGTTATTTTCCAGAAAAGGAAGAAAAACCTTAACAAAAAGCCCCTGACAGCTTGCATTAAGGCAGAACAAACCACAGAAGAACTCTTTAATATTTCATTTAGCACATCTCATCCTCCAAGCTAAAAGCAGATCACAAACTTTTAACTTCTGTCACCAAAACCTTAGCTCTAAATGCAGCACAACTGGACAGTATAAACAGCCAAGCAAGATCCAACAAGCCAGTTTATCCAAGTTTAAGTATAGATTTCTCTGTCTCTTTTATCAACAGCTTGCTATTTGTATTTTGACACTGTTACAATGGCACAAAGTCTTCACTGAGTGAAGTTCTGATGTGGTGAACAGAAAGAAAATTTACTGGAACAAAGCATTAACCTGTCAGGCTTGGTATCATGGCTCTAAAAATATCCTGTGTCAAAATATACCATATATTTAAAGCAAACTCCACTGAATTTAAACAATGGCATTAAGAAAATCAGTTTCAATAAGCTGATCCTTACTTTTTACGTATTTTTATATATACCTATTTCTTACGCTCAGCCTTCAGGGAACAATAAATGCCCACAGAAAAATCCTCACAATGTGTAACATCACCTTAAACAAGAATGGGTCTGATGATGGTGAAATTAAGCAAGAAGTAGAAAAAAAAAGAAAAAGAGAAAGAAGGGGGGCAGGAGGGGAGGAGGACGTAGCAGGGTAAAAGGAGGGGAGAAGTGGAGATCCTAAAACCACATAGAGCCCTCGCCAGAAACCTCCTCCTGCCTGCAGTGCTAACAATGAAGCAGCTCCTCAATGTAATCAATTGCTGTTTATTATGGAGGCAGCAAGTGAAGGAGAGATACAACCTCTTAGACAACCCCACCATTTTACTTCTGGAAAGCTTTCATTTATTTATTTTATCCATGAAACTTTCATGAGACCAGAATACGTAACTGGAAATCCTGCAATGCTTGCCTGCCCTCTCCTTTGCTAAATGGGATAAATTCAAAATTACTGTCATGAGGGAAACTGACGTAACTTTAAAATGGGAATGTTTTCCAGAAAGGTAGGAGAGATTTCTGGGTTTAGCAGATTCAACTCAGTTGCACTGCTTTGCAATTGTTCCCATGGGAAACATATGAAATGCATTCGCTTGGTTTCAATTTAAACAAACTTTAGGGAACAGCTACCAATTTCTTTTACCTTAACATTAAACTCTCCTAAACTCAATTTCTTGATACCACTATGCATCTTATGCTTTTTGTCCAAGGCCTGTATTATGCTTAGTAAGGATTATGACCCATGCAAGTCTGTCTAAAATGCCAAAAATTACCCCCCCCCCCCATAAATCCTAAACCATGTTTACCAAGACTGGGTGTCTGGGTAAGTATCAGAAAAGCTTGCTGTAAAGAACACAAAACTGGCAAATTATAGTTTATTACCTTTATTTGGCAGTTCACCTACTCCTTGTGCCTACTTTGCTTTCAAATGAAAGGGAATGCCAAAATGACTAGTAAAGTATGTATCTGCAGACACAGCTTTGCTTTCTGAAATAGGTTAAGAAGACTTGAGCATTTTTTTAAATCTATTTACATGTAATTGGATGTTCCATACTGGACAGCAATAAATATTAAAGACATTATGCTTAAGCCGCTAGAACTGAGACACTCTATACTCCCCTGGTCCAGATCCACTGTTTGCCAACTTGTCGATCTCCTCCTGGTGTGACCAGCTGCACCTGCAGCCATCCAAACAGCACCTTCCTGGAGTCTAGAAGTGTTCAGACTAGAACTTCAGTGTTTGGACTGTACCACTCAGGTGCCATGATCATCTTTACCACTTTTAGTGTTTGCAGCTTATTTAGATAGTTGGGATTTAGGATAGATGTCGTCTCTTTAGGTATCAAGCATCATGAGAGTATTTCAGAAAACATTTTGTGAAAAACAAAGCAATTTATATCCTGTAACAAAGTCTTTTTTAAGGAACTGAATTAAAATACTAAAAATATGAATAAAAACAATATAAATCTGCAAATGAACAAATCCTATTTCCATTAAATAAAAGCAATGCGCCCTTTGGACTATCATCCTCACATAAAAGTATCTTACCAACTAAGATGCCAGCAATTTGGATTTTAATAAATAGAAACTTCAATGAAGAATAAGTGTTAAATGTAATCCACTGCTTTCTTCCAAGTGTGTTACTCCTTGGGAACACACCCAACTTCTTTCTGCCTGAGTGAATTGGGCAATGTTGGTGTAGCATAACACTTCACTTGAATTAAATAAGGTAGCTTCTTGTGTAGGAAAGAAAATCCAACACATCACAAAATAGAAACAGATACTTTTGTTTATAGCAGAGCTAGAATCTGAATAGCATTACCACATCTCAAATATGCCAGGATTTTTTTTTTTATATGGGTACTTCTGTTGTGTTAAGAAGGCACTAGCAATATTTGTTTTCTATGGGCATGCACATAAGCACACCAAACTGCAAATACACAACATTCCTAAGAAAATGAAAACAGGAGATTAAATTCTTGGCTTTGTAAAAATGACAGACGGATATATTATCTAGGATTCTCTGTTACTCCAAAGTCAAAACCATTATTAAATAATGACAAATTCCTTCTCCAAACAGCTCAGTTTGGTGCTCTCAGACTCCCACACCGCGTGTGCCTGGACCGCCCTTGCTGTCAAGCTCACACAGATGGGGGTCTTTCACATCTGCCCATTTTTGTGCTGTTGGTGCTCCCCGATTCTGCAGGGCAGCAAACAGCTGAGGAAGGTAAAAACCCCTTGTATCATGGACCAGTTCAGAAGCTGCCCCTTTTTGACTCTCAAGCACAACTGCTGCCCATAGGTGTCCTGAGCATTTGCCATTTTCTTAAATCAAAAGGGAGGTAAAGATTATTTTATCACTAGACCTGGATTAGGGATCTGCACTCAGTTTTTATCCTGCTTCCTTGTCTGCTCTAAACAGGGTCAGCAGGACAGGGCTGCTAGGTGACAACAGTATTGTTTTGAATGAAGCTCCAAAAGCAGTGCCTGGGATCTTTGCAAGCCTGACTTCCCCTGCGAGTTTCCAACTGCTTTTCAACTTGCATTCAGCAAATACACATCGAGGTTTCACCTTGTGGTATTTAACCAGTTCAAACGGTGGAGCATGAAGCAGAGCACAAAGGAAAAACTGCTGCTGAACCTGGAGCGTGAGCAGCCAGAGACCTGTAAAATGGCCCCTTGCTGGTGGCCAAGAGACAGCTGTGACAGCCAGGGTGAGGGAGCAGGGATGGGAGGCAAAAGAGAGCAGCAGGGCAACATCACCACAGGGTGGGCAGCAAGACATGACAGCAGTGCTCTGGAAGTACTTGGAACCCCAGTGCTACCACAGACAGCTGATTTAAGGGATCACAGTAGCAGCATCTTTACTACCACCACTGTTTCATTAATTGCAGGAATTAAGAGTCATCATTCCAAGATGAGTGGACATATCAGAAAACCAGCCCAATGTCTTACTGTCCTTGCTAATTAGCAAGGAAATTCATTATGGCCTTTCTGGACAACAGGCAGCAGGCATATACACTTACAATTCACATAAAGAAAGTATCACAGGTCTAAATTTATTCTGTTGCATTTATGAAATGCAGAAATCTCAGCAATGTCATTATCATAAGGAGGGATGGCAAGCAGCTGGAAAACATTTCATGGTTTAGTGGGATAAGATATAATCCCTCCCTCCCATTCCTTTGGGTACTAAAGGTCAAGTTTTACTAGCATCACTACAATTCAGTTAACCTCTTGCCACAATATCTGCAACTTAGAAAGCCACTGAGTGCTAAATAGGTATAATACAGATATTTTATATAACTAGATCTTCTTTATAACAAGCAGTCTGATTTGGGCAGCGGAGGGAAGAGGAGTCTGAATGAAGTTAATAAGAAGGCTTGACTTTCAGAAGGTATCCAGCATCCTGTCTTTTGAAAACTGTAGTCTTTCGCACATGCCTAAAGGTCATGAAGCATTAGGGCACTCATCACATGTTTGGAAGCTTCTAGACACAGCCTATTTACTCTTGGGAAACAACCAACATTCAATGACTGTGATTTTAAAACATTTCAATTGCTTTCCACACATATTCATCACCAATATACATCTATTTCTTCCAGAGACCTAAGACAACCACAACTTTAGTGCAATGAAAATGCATATAAGGCCAGGTAGTTTCACGGGATCAAGGTATCACCTTAAATTGCATATATATCTGTAACAAGGTAATGGCCCAACTGTGTCTAATACCCCTTTGCTTTCTTTTAATATTATATAATATTCAAACAAAGAATAGCCAGGCCTAATGGCCCATTAAATAGACAGTACTGAGCAGCAATAAATTTTTTTTTGCAATTCATTTAACATCCTCAGTACAACTTAACTGGCTGTGAATAAGATTCTACAACTTATTTCCATTGCAAAGTATATTTAAAACCTATCATAGAGAATATGCACGTTTATGTTAAAATAAACTATTAATAAAGCATGTCCATTATATCAACAAGATCTTCACACTTAACAGCAGATAAAAGAAACAAATAGAGAAGAATAATTTGTGAGAAAACCATGAAAAGTTCTGCTTTACTTGCTCTGTGATTCTCATTGTGACCAAACTAGGAATTCCTACCCAAAGGAGCTTACTAACTTGATGTAAAATCAAGCAAAGGAGACACTTGAGGAAACAAACAAACAACTTTACCAGCTTTAAATACATCACATTGCCCATTGCATAACCTCCTTGCTTTTGTGCTGAAATACTATATATATATCCTCTCAATCTCTCTCCTGTACATCATTTCTCATTTACTATACTCTCACCATTTAAGGAGTCCTTTAATTTCAGTTATTTTAGAGGCCCACAGACTTTGACTATTTTTTCTTCTGGGCAATTTCTTTTTACTTCTGACCAATACACATGGACTGACTTCCAGCCTCTGCTGAGGAAAAGTAGGATGTGCTGGCAACTACCCTATTGGAAACTCTTTCCAAATTGCATCCCTTCTGTTTGCTTTCTCAACAAGATTTGCCACTGCACAAACAAGAGTGACGGTCACAAATGGATATTAAAAGGGAGTAACTGTAAAGGCATTCTGGAGATAATGTACATCTGCAACCAGGAAATCAAAATTTAATCCATGAAATTCTTGTGAATGACTACGAGCATGGCTTACGTTTAACAGATCAGAAGAGAGAAAATAAAAGACCTCAGGTTTAAACTTGTAATGACCAAATTGATCTCTATAATCAAAGATGAAATTGCATTCTCATTTTATAATTACGCTCGCATCTTCCATTCCAAGAGGCCTCCTTCTTGCATTGGGTAGTTTCCAGTGACCTGAGAGATGCTTTCAAGGCTTATTTCTTATTTTGGATCTATTTTTCTCCTATTTCAATGAGACTTTACATTTTCCTGGAAAGAAGGATGATTGTATTTTCTTAAATATCCATCCAGAAGCAGCCATCTAATCCTGCCTCTGTTTTAAGTAATGTGAAAGAAAACCTGACAGTTATGTAGAGCAGCTATATTACAAAACTGGTCTGTTCACATCATGCACAAATGCTCAAAAATTACTACACTGTATCTAAACCTCCCTGCAAAAACCCCAAGAAAATACCTTTGTATTTTGAAACACTTATTGTTTCTTTTATAGTAAAGTTTAAAGGACATTGAGTCTCATCAATTTAAGAAGCTAAAAGTAAAATAAAACATTCTCATTACCATGTCGCTTAGTAAACAGTTTAAGTCCAATGTCAAGATCACAACTGCGGTATCATACATACCTGCCAGTACAGTTTTCTTTTACCTTTTTGACCTCCAGATAATATAAAAAAGACCTTAAATTTCAATCAGTTTTACACCATTTACAAAATGTGCTTAGTACTGAGAACATATTCTTGATCCTTCAGGATATTACTCAACCTAACCCTCACAGCCATGGTTAAAAGGAAGACTTGAGCACCTCATTATCATATTAAAGACTCTTGGTAGCTACACTGCTGTTCAAAGAAGCCACACAAAGGAAACAAGTTGTATTTTTAACTGAAACCTTCAGAAGCAGTTTTGCACCCACTGACACTGACAAGCGCAAGTGAGGCACACTTTCTTTCCAATAAGGCCACACATGCTTGTGTTAAATATTTAAATACAAAGCTGCTCACAGCCCCCCTTTAATGCATCTTTGCAAGCATATGATCTATAAATGCAGTCCACGCTGCAGGCAATAGTGTCAGTTCCAAATACGTCATGCTCTGCTGCCTCTTGATTTTCTGTTTCAGAATCAACCGAGGGCAAGCCTCTTTTCTAATAGGCCTAATTAACACCCTGTGTTCTGCTCTGGTTTGATAGGGGAAATAAAAAAGATTGCCTACAGCGGATTTCAGAATCAGATCTCTTTAAGAAAACATGAGCCTTTGGGTAAAAATAAAACAAAAGCTTTCTAAATATGGTCATCTTGTAATAATTTAATTGGTTTGATGTTTTCTTCACTTTTCTTTATAGGAATAACGCAGTACCATTTTGAGCATCTGAAAAAATGGCATCAGAAAATACAATTACCCTGCATAATGGAAGCAGGAGAAGGAGGGGTTAAGCCCCCTTATAGGTTATGAGTTGCAAATCCTGCGCAAGAGCAGTGAAACAATGCAAGGGTAGGCCTTTGAATTCCGTGTTAGGCTCCAGGTTGATTATTATTAATGTTCAGATACAGCCTTAAAATTTCGTTCTTCTGATGTCAGTACTGAGCCCATTAGAGTCAAAAGAGAAAAAAAAAATCAGCTCAAATAATAGAAAAAGTGAAGAGAAATTAGGAATTACTTTATGAGACTGCATTCAGTCATTAGCACCACTTCAAACAAGGTGCATTTTTACCCTTTCTCAGACAGGTCAGAACTTGAAAAGGGATGAGAGAAAAGAGATTAAACAACCTAAGGTGCTGTCGTAGTTTGAGGCATAAATCAATCTGCCTGCCCACTCACTCCTCCCAACCTTCTTTCCCCCCCCACTTCACGGGCGGGGGGGGGGAGGGGGGGAAGAGGAGCCGAAAGAATGCAACTCCTATGGGTTGAGATAAGGACCGTTCAGTAATCAAGGTATAACACAAATCACTGCTGTCAC
>JASSUY010006754.1:0-22589 GCA_032466535.1 Forpus xanthops
TCTTCTTTTTAATACTCTCTGATTTTTTTTTTTCATTTTGCATTTTTGTTTGTTTGTTTGTTTTGGATTTTTGTTTGTTTGTTTGTTTTTGGGTGTTTTTACATTTTGTATTCTTATATTCCTGGTTTCACTTTGGCTTAGGATTCAGTTTTCCCAAGTGAGTAAAAAATAATTTTAGCTTTTTTTGCTTTGCTTGCTCATTGATTATGTTGAAACTTATTTCTAAGCAAAAAGGAATGCTTGCTGGAAACATTCATAAAGAAAAAAAGTACAGGTTTTCACATGTACTATTTTGGCATGTATCATACAGATGGTTTTGAACATGTCCTTACATTCATCACATGAACTGATTTAGGACTTGTGCTGAATAGGCATCTTTTAGTGTTTCAGCTAAATATAATTGAACCTCTACCAAATACAAAGTGCTGCACGCAGGGCTTGCATACAGTACAGCAGTTTATACAAACTGGCTTTATAAAGATTGATCTGATAAAAATAAAGGAAGATATGACTCAACTTTCATTCCATCTCAGATAGAGAGAAATGTGGAAAGTTTAATGCCGAACTGTGAAAAGATTCAGTAAGTCACCACAAATCACTTCTACTAAGCCCAAACTGGGTAATTTACACAGCACTTTGTGATCTTCAAACAGTTTGCAGTGTGCAATTATTCATGCCACAACATGGGGCCACAGCGTCCAAGCTGCCTGTTTGTTCTACGGCTGAAGCAGAGGTGTTTGAAAACTGCAAGAGCCTACCAAAGGCCCAGAGATCATGGCTAATGTGACACCCTCAGGCCTAATCTTCTTAGAGCACTGGGATAAAATAAGTATCCATTACAAAATCAGCCTTCATCCTGCCCCCTTCTGTGCTCTGCCACTCTGATAGCCAACACGGAGACAATTGCATGATTCTGGGCTTAATCAGGTATTAGGAGCTAATGCAGTACGAGAAGAGGCTAATCTCCATATTTACTCCATCTGTACTTATGGACCTGACTTGCCTGCCCCCAATAGATCAAAAGGAATTGGCAAAAACCAGATTAGAGATGAAGAAAGGAGAGAGAGGTCCAAGAAGTGTAAGAGGCAAAATTCTCTGCTTTCCTCAGTTGTGTATATGTGTATTAAAGCCATGTGGTCTAATCCCACTTTCCATTGTATTTCTTCTCCTCCCTACCCCCACCCTCTGCCTCCATTACCATTTAAGTTAAAATTATTGATAAGTGTACTGTGCCATTTCTAAGGATTAATATTTACACAAATCTTTTTTTTTTTCTTTTAAAGTGTATTTAGTTGAGCTCAGTTTTATATAACATTTATTTATTTATGACATTTATTTATGACAGACACATATAGGTTTTTTCTGGGTCCATTTTGAAATCTGATGAAAAACATGTAACTAGGCAGAACTCATTAATTCCAGGTCTTTGTAAGTGTTCTTTGTAAGTGCTACATGGACAACGTACCCTTCTGTGACTTTAAGTTAAAATTGAATGTGAGAAAAGAGAAGAATAAAGTGTCTGTCAAATTAAGTGTTTTCCTTTTAGTCTCTAAGAAGTAGCTGGTTATCTTCTATGTCTTACCATCTACATTATCTTGGCATTCTCTTCGGAGGCTTTTGCTACAAGCAGATACGTACAATTCCAGAAACGTGGACAGATGGGTATGGAATAGAGAGCAAAGGAAATTCACACACTCACCACTGTTGGTAGTCACCTGCTGTTTGTAAACAGTGACATGTGGCCACCAATAATGACCTTCAAGCTAGGAGAGGCCTGTACTAAACTAACTCAAATGCTCTGCTCTGGTCACCTTGGGTTCATGATGAACAAGTCTTATAAAGGTGGGATGCATTCCTCAGCAAGTGTGGAAGAAGCTGGTACTCAAAAGAGAGTTCAGGAAAGCTGAGAAAATTTCAAAGGGTGCACTGTTGTCCCTTTTGGAAAGCTGACAGACTCACAATTTTTTTGACTCCTTATAAACCCCAAGTGGTGCCAGAAGAGAGCTGTGTTGCTGCAGATTTTTGGCAATAGAGCTTACCTCATTAGAGTGGATTAAGTCATGATGCTGAGAAGGATAAAAGGTGAAAAGCAAAAAAACAGTGGATGGTGAACACAGAAAGCTCAGAGTGTCATTTGTATGCTGACGCTATTATTGACTAGAGCCCATGTGGTTCACACTTTTCAATTACCGTCTGCTAGAAAGGTGGCCCATAATTGCAAAGGCTGATGCCAGTGCACCAAATGTCAAGGGAGCCTCCCTAACCCTCATCACCTTTTCTTGATGCTTGACTTGAGGATGTTCAAAGGCAAAAAGCCACAGCCTGCAGACCTCCCTGAGGAAAAAAAATATGCCATTTAAAAAAAAAAAAAAAAAAGATAAGACAGAAACCCAACTACTCAACCCCCCTCATTTAAAAACCTAGAGTTAAATTCATTATCCTGTGACCTTATCCTTTACCCTCTGTATAGCTAGGACACCCACCATCATCAGTGAGAATTATACAGTGAAGATCCAGGGCAAGAATATTTGGTGGTTTTTTGTTTTTTTGGTTTTTTTTTCAATTTTCTGCTGCTGAATTTGCCTAGATGATGAACAGCACAAATCTGATATTAGTGCTGATAGTGATTGCCAGAGGTGCTCTTTCACAAAATTTTTAGAAGATGGAAAATGGGCAAAGTTAGCTTTCTTCTAAACTCTAGTAGTCAACCTCACCAACAGCAGTGTCACTCTTACTGAGATTCATCATTCTAGCAGGTATTGTATCATCCCTGTGGGTCCTAGAATAACCTGTACACTATTGCCTCCATTTTATTAAAAACTTCAAATGCACTTTTTTATGCATCTTTATTTCATTAAATATTATTTCTTTAAAGCTACAACTAAAGTAGCTATTAAATAAAATCACTGATCAGAAGTTAAAATATTTGACTCAAACTTCCTCAGCAAACTCAGAGCAGATCCAAATATTTAAATTTGTTTACATAACTAATGAACTAGGGAATTTGACTGTTGGATATCACCTTTTTTGGCTATTTGTAATGTCATTTTAATAACTAAATTTCTTATCAGCAGATAAATGGTAGAAAATTGTGTACTGTATTGGAAAATTTAGATGACATACATAAGAACAATTATTACTGAAACTTAGCACCTCTATTTATTAAAAATTGTTTTTCTGTGCTTAAGACTAAGGAATTACACTGTTGACTCAAATTCTTCAAAATACAGATTTAGATACATTCATTTTTAATATTTAGATAGACTTTGTTTCATACACAACTTTCTTCTTTTTAAAGCAGCAATAATTGGGCCAAATCCATGAATCAGTTCAAGAATTCAAGAATTTAACTTCTTAGAACTAACATCATTGTTTTTTTGAAGAAACTAATGATAGTCTTTAAACATAATTTTATCACAATCACAGAGGATAGCAGACAAAATTTTCCCAGTAAACTCTGTGTCACCTATTGTCATGGGTTCAGCAGCAGCAGTCATTTTTCTCCTTCTTTGTAGCTGGTGCAGTGCTGTGTTTTTGATTTTGGGCCTGGGAACGGTGCTGATAACACCAGTGTTTTCAGTTAGTGCTTGATAATGCTTTTTCTGACCAAGGACTTTCTGAGTCTCATGCTCTGCCAGGGAGGAGGGGACGATGGGAAGAGGCAGGGGCGAAGAAGAGACAGGACACCTGACCCAAACTGACCAAAGAAATATTTCATATCACAGTACATCATGCCCAGGATGAAAAATGGAGACCAAAGACCCAGAAGGGTGGTGTGCACTGCTTGGTTGGGCTGAGTGTATAGGTGGTGAGAGATTGTATTCTTTCCTTGTATCTCTCTTCTCATTATTATTATTGGTGGTAGCAGCAGTGGTTTCTGTTATACCTCAGTTACTCAACTGTTCTTATCTCAACCTGTAGGAGTTGCATTTGTTCGATTCTCCTCCCCATCCCTCTGGGACTGAGGAAGAAAGAGGGGGGAGTGAGTGAGAGAACTGCTTGAGGAGCTTAAACCATGACACATATGTTTCTGTCCCCTTTGTCACAAATTATTTTTTAGCTTTAAAGCAAATTTAGCTTTGTATAAATTAATAAATTTTAATTGAGCACAGTACATGTACAATTTCTAAGTTTGCAATACCAGATGTAGCATGTATGTAAATGTAGAAATTTTCGTCGTCAAGAAATTTCTAAATCTATTCACCCAGCCTAGATGACTTTCATTTTAGAGTGAGGTCTTTGTCTTCACTTCCTTAAAAAACGGAAACCAATTTTTAAACATAAAACTTCTCTGAAGACCTTTCTGTAAGTGATTACACTGTCCAAATTTTTTGGAGCATTTTTTTTCTTTACTCTCATCACATAACTTAAATGTTTAATATTTTGGAGAAATCAAAGTATCTTAGAGTCAGATTAATTGCCTGAGTTCCTCAGACTTTGACCCCTGCTATCAAGCCAGTTCACATCAAGCTTGACATTTACATTTTTCTCTCTAAGGAAAAGATTTGATCCTTCAGACTCCTCTTCTTGCTCAGTTACAGTAACACTTTGTAAATATGCTAGAAATAGCAAATAGTTCTAATTCTGTTATTTATGGACAAGTTGTGAGCCAACACCTTACCAAATGTTTCACAGCAGTATGATTTCAGAATACAGGTACTTTGAATTTATCATTGATGACGTTGTGATCTGAGCACACAGATGGTGTGCTAAATTTTAAAGTTAACTTTCAGAGAAGAAAAGCTAGATAAGGCAAAAGCCATGACAAATTGTACTGTTCTCATTTGGATATTTACTGAAGCATATTAAAAAATACACATTAAATTAACAGTGTGATGTGGAGCCCAGATATAAGGTGAAACCTGAGAAGTGTCCTACTCTATTACATCATGCAGAGTAGAAGGTGTGGCAGCTCCATGTGCTAAGAAGGTTGATAAGAAGCATCTTGGGGGAAACATTTAAAACTTGGGTAAGCATACAAAGCGGGGAAAGTATTCAGAAATCTGAGCTTTGTTGTCACAATGTTATCTGGTCCTCAGGAAGGAAATAAATTTGGGTACCAGCTCAGAGTTTGCATGTTTAGCTAAAATTAAACCATTGTCTCAATTTACATTTTCAGTCTGTATGTTAAAATCCTATGATCTTTGCCACATTTCCATCTTTGAAAACTATCCTACCTCAAATAAATACATCTTTACTTTAATGTTACACATTTTTCTTGATAAGAAGAATAACAGAATAATTTCCAAGAAAGAATAAATTGAAAATGGCTTTTTATTTATTTTTCAACAAGAATATTTATGGCTTAAAATTTGTTTCAATAATTTTGGTGATTAAATCTTGGCCTGCCTGTGACAAATGAAACCTAATTTTGTGCTGAAATTAGGCTTAATTAGACAAACATATTAAATATGTTATCCTCAAATGGGTGAGTGTAATCCCTGGATTACCATATGGGCTTTTTAGAGACACATTTAAAAAATACTCCTAATCTAGGATTCTAAACTGTGGCTTCTGTGAATATTGATTCCAGTGAATGACCCTCTGGAGACATTATAGGCAAAACAGTGAAAGTTCAGCTTAATTAATCTTAAAAGTATTCAGCAAGTTAATTTGATTTTTTCAAGCAAACTTTCCTGAAATCTTTGAGGCATTGTATTTTTTCAGCTTTATGCAGCCATCTCAGCAGCTAGACTAACAGTTTGCTCTCTCACTCTTCTGTAAATTCTAGATTTTAGGTGCTATGAAATTTGATACTGAATCCATGTTTAATTACTGAGAGTTTTTTAACAGACAGAGGTGCTGGCTGCATTAAATGGTTACTGAATTCCAGGAGACAAATATGAATTCAGAACTTCTAAGTCTGGCAGTGTTCATACATTGCATGGATTACTCCTATAGCCTGCAAAGATGCCTATGTTGTTATGATTTAAAGTAGCTTCTAGTTTGCATAACTTTATGGATAAGCAGTGATGATAAACTTTTACAGTAAAATCCCATTGAATTGAACTAGGAAGAAATCTGCATATTTCCTTGGAAATCTAATGCATTCTAATTAGATTGTCCTGAAAGTGAACATTAGAGGGAAATTTGTGCTTTAAGTGTTGTTTGTTCAAAATTAACTAGTAGAAGAGACACTCTAAATTTCCCATTCAGGCTGAAAGTAGGGTTCAAAGAGTCTTTAAAAAGTTTGATTTATTATCAGTTTTTAATGGTGAAGTAATTAGGAGTGAAGAATAACCAAATTTCATTCTCCTTTTTCCCAAGTCCCAGCTTATCACTTTTGAATAATTAAAGCTTCTTTTGCTTTGAGATAGCTGCACTGATACTAATCAGATATGGAAAGGACAGTTTTTAAAGGAAGGTCACTGACAGTAAAAAGGTTTACTATTCCAGTTATTTGCTCCTAATATTTTTCCCTTTTAGTTACTAGCACCAGTGTCATATTAAATGACTTCCCCCTTTAAACTGTTAAATGGTAGTTCAGTTTTAGCGGTAAGTCTCCAGCAGACTCGGGGGAGAAGTGCTATCTCCTATGGCCCTGAAAATTGATATTGAACATGGAAGGAAAAATCTCACAAGCTGATAGCAATTAGCTAAAAAGGATTTGCGACTTCATGATTCATCACACTAGGGGATCAAAGTCATTTACAGAGAGTGTTTCTACAGTCCCTGCCTGCTGCTCTAAAGATATACCTCTGTTATCTCTCACACTGTGGTGTGACATTTCCTTTTTTAAGAGCCCATTTTCTTAGAAACATAGCAGTGGGCTGCTGCAGCATAGGCAGTCTTTGATTCTCCACTGACTGCCTAAATGACACGATGGCTCTAATGGCACAGCTTTAGTAGGAGCTTGCAGCGGGAATTGGATTTATTATTTACATAAATGGACTAACAGGTCAGGTCTGGTACTTGCTTGTAAAAATGAGAACAAGGTCTTCTTGTGGCAAGTGGTGTAAGGCAATCCTGTGGTTATGGAGCTCGGTCGAGCTTTTATGATATTTTCTTCACCAGGAATACTAACTTCCAAAATTAAATATAATTTCTATACAATAGAATCCTATATAATTTTATCAAAGAAGTAAATGAAACCTACCAAAACACCAAGTATTTTTCTTTTGTTGAAACTTCACATTTTTTTAAAGAGAATTATACTCCTTTGTCCTTCCAAAACTCAAACACTTTGAAAACAGTCTCATTTGTCAAAATACAATTTCGCTTTTATGTTAGTGTGATATTAAAGAAGAAATAAAAAAAAAAAAAAAGTCAAACCCACTACCTATTACTGCTTCCCAAACTAGAAGTTCCCTGCTATCTCAGTAGTAGAAACTGGATTTGTTTCTCAGAGCCATAACCTGAAATGATGGAAATCTTGCATTCTTTTGATTCTGCTCCCCATCCCCCCGGGACTGGAGAAGAAGGAGGGGGAAGTGAGTGAGAGAGCAAAACTGTGTGGCGTGAGCGCCTTAAATCACAACACTTCTAAAGATATTTCGCTCTCTAAGGCTGGAAACACTGAGCTCCTTAGTGGAAGGTAAAATGGAGTTTAGTCAGTGATAAAGTTGTTACAGGCTTCCTCAGGTTTGTTTTGATCAGAATTTCATAAAAGGGTGAAATTTTCAGTAGCCTGGTCTTAACTGCTGGTTGTCTTAGTCCTCTGAAAGTGAGTACTAAACAGGCATGAAAAGTTCACTATGATGTGACAGTGTTTATTCTTACATGATAACTTCTAATTAATGCTATTTACTTTGTTGTGGATCCAGCTCTAAAACCCACAAAGTATGTAAGAATTGATGGGGGAGGATAATATCAGGTTTACCTTTGACAAGCTGTGGGATGACACACCAGGGTTAGAGGCTCAGGGTCCTAGTGAGGGCCCTTAGTCTGTTGCACTGAGGTGTGCTGATCACACTTCAGTGCTCATGAAGTCTCATGGAGATGAGCCAGGGACTCCTGAGGAACTCTCTAAAGGAATTAAGGGGTGTTCCTCTAGGAAGACAATGGCCAAAAGCCTAGCTGAAGTGCTTCTACACCAATGCATGCAGAATGGGCAACAAACAGGAGAAGCTGGAAGTCACTGTGTAGCTATAAGCTACAACCTAACTGCCTTTGCTGAAACTTAGTGGGGTGAATTCTATGACTTGAGTGTGGCTGCCAATGGCTACAGGCTGTTCAGAAGGGACAGGTAAGAATGGAGGGGCTGAGGTGTTGTCTTCTACAAGGTATGGATAGTGTGAAGAGTTTCTCTGAAGAACAGCCACAAGCAGGCTGAAAGCTTATGGATAAGAATCAGAGACCAAGGCAACAAAGGGAACCTTGTGATTGATGTCTACTACAGGTAGCCTGATCAAGGGGCGACTATTGATGAAGCCTTCTTACTCCAGCTAACAGGCTCTTCTGCTAGGGGACTTCAACCACTCTAACTTCTGCTGGAAAAGTAGCACAGAGAGCTGCAGGCAATCTGAGGCACTCCTGGAACACACTGAGAATAACTTCTTAAACCAGGTAATGGTAGCCCTAGTAGAGGGAATATGATACTGGACCTCATGGTCACATATGTGAGGTCATTGGAGATGCGAAGATTTGAGTCAGCTGGGGCTCCAGTGATCATGCATTGGTGGAGTTTGCAGTTCTGAGGGATATGGGTCAGATGAAGAGTAAAGTCAGGAGGATCCTGATTTTTAGGAAAACAAACTGCAATCTCCTGAGAAACTGCCCTAAGGGACAATGAATCAGAAGAGAGCTGTCTAATCTTTAAGACTTTCCATGGAATGCAAGAGCTCTTAATCCCCATGTGTAAGAAATTAGGAAAGGACAGCAAGAGACCAACATGGCTGCATGAGACCTGTTGATCAAAGGTCAAGAAGGAAATAAACAGGCAACAGAAGTAGGGACAAGTATCCTAGGAAGAGTATAGGTATGCTTCCCAGTTTTGTAAAGATGGGGTCAGGAAGGCCAAGGTGCAGCTGAAGCTGAACTTTGCAAGGGATGCAATAAGATTATTATTATTATTATTATTATTATTATTAATGGCTTCTGCAGGTATGTCAGCCGGAAAAGGAAAAGCTCTCCAATGACATGACTGACAAGCTGATAACAGCAGGCAAAGAGAAAGCTGAGGTACTCAACAATATTTTTGCCTCAGTCTTCACTGGTAATCTCTCTTCCCATATCTCTTGAGTGTATGTACCACAGAACAGTGACTGGAGGAGCAAAGTCCCTCCCACTGTAAGAGAGGATCAGGTTTGTGACCATTTAAGGCACTTGAGCATACATAAGTCCATAGGACCTCATGAGATTCATACACCCCAAGTCCTGAGTGAATTGACAGATGTAGTTGCCAAACCATTTTTAAGGGATTGTGAAAGCATGGGGGGTTATGGTGATGTGGCAAGAAAACAGGATGAAGAAACCTGGAGCCTAGAACCATACAACAGGAAAGTGAGAAAGTCTCTGCTGACGAAGTAAAAATTTTTGAACAGTGTGTTAACAGCCAATCATAAATAGAATAACAAGCTGTTAACCAATAAATTTGTACCATGCTATGCTTGACCAATAAGTTTGTACTATGCTATGCTTGACCAATGAGATTGTATCGCGTTATGCAAAAGGATATATAAACAGGAGCTCTTTTTAATAAAAGATGCACTAGCTGCTTAAACTCTCTACCTCTCATGTGGCTGTCTTCTGTCCATCCCGACTACCCTGCCACAACCACTCTCCATGATATTTGAAAAATCATGGCAGTCAGATGAAGTTCCTGATAACTTGGTGGTGGTGTTCAAGGCCGGATTGGACATAGCCTTGGGATGGCATGGTTTAGTGGGAGGTGTCCCTGCCCATAGCAGGGGGTTTGGAACCAGATGATCTTAAGGTCCTTTCTAAGTCTAACTACTCTATGATTCTATGACTGGAAAAACAGAAACCTTTCATCCATTTTTAAAAGTAAAAAGGAGGACTCTGGGAACTACCAGTCTGTCTGCCTCATCTCTGTGTCTGGGAAGATAATGGAACAGGTGGTCCTAGGAGCTATGCTAAGGCACATGGAGGATGGGGAGGTCATTAAAGACAGCCAGCATGGCTTCATCAGGGGCAAGTCCTGCCAGGCAAACCTAGTGGTTTTCTATGATGGAGTGACTACATCAGTGTAGTCTTTTCCTCCAGAATACTGCTTTGTAAGACCACTCAATGATCTGCAGGACCAATACATAATGCTTATACATAAAGGATAACAGGTATGTAACAGGTGGGACAACGACTGCAAGCAGAAAACAATTTTGAGCTTGAGATACATATTTGATTTCAAGTTTGGATGTAAATACCTGCTCCTGTGGTTATTTGTATAGGCTGCCTCTTAGGTAGCTTCCTGCTTTAACTTCTTTTCCAAGAAATATATGGACAGTGGTTTACTGCACCACCCTATATGTTAAAACTGACCTGCTTCAGGAGTTCTTTCTTCCACATCAGGAAATAAATGCTCATTTGGATTCAGAGATGTAATTTGCTGGTATATCTTATATACTGTACCCTGAAAACCTTTACAGTTTTTGCCATATATCATGGACTCCAGCAAATTTGGAAGATAAAAAATCAGGATATCAGTTTGTGTGCTTAAGCAGGGCTCAAGGAGAATAAACCCAAAACTCAGATTTCTTGTAGTGCTAAGACAGATATGAATCCTTCATCAGCTAGGGAAATGTGTTCCCATAAGAAGTGGTCATGTCCAGTCTCAACCTGTTATCACATATGCTAAGACAAGCAGTATATTCTAGAAAGATGTGGATGCTGTTCCCCTTTAGAGCAGCAGCAGAGTGGTCTTGATAGTGTTCCCCCAGAGTCATCCTACCCTGCAACTGCCAGATGGTGCTCACATCAAGTGCAGAGCTGGCACTGACCTGCTCTTCCCCAACCTATGCAAATCCCTACAGGTGAGGGGCAGAAATTTTCCTTAGGTTCCTAAGCAGAGGAAAGCAAAGAACTTTCCTTGGTGGCTGACTCATTTGCCTACAAGTAATTTTTGCACCAGAAATTGTTGTGCAAATATATTGAAAACTGTCATTAAAGCCTGGTCATCCCATATAAGCTAAATAGAAGAGAGGGGATTTTTGAGAAAATAAACTGAGCACCATTCTTGTAAAATAAGTACAGCTTGAGAGGGACTTGTGGACTGTTGAGGCACTGAAACCATTTACCAAGAAGATCCAGTGCTTGAAGGTGCAATAACACATTAATTTATGTGCTTCTGTTGCATTTGAAATGACATAGCTATAGAAGAGGTAGCTGAGAAAAAAAGGATACTAGTTGTGGAAAACTGTTTCTAAAGAGAAATAAGGCTTCAGAAGTAATCTTTTTTAAAACTTGGCAAATTTTGAAAAAGAAGAAGAGAAATACCAGTGAACCTCGAAACACTGAGCTGATGCATTTCTGTTGAAAAATAATTAGTGATTTCACTGTTTCAGAAGCAATAACTTATTTCTGTTTCATAGATTTTTTTTTTGCCTTGTAGAAACAGTTTAAAAAATATATTTAAAACTTTTATTTTATTTAACAAAATCTGGTGTTTATGAGATTTAGCATAGGACTGGAGCCTAGTAATCTGAAATGTGTTCCATCTGAATTTCTGCTTATCTTTACTACTACAATAAGGTAATGCTAATTTAAAATATTTATTCGTGGATGATTAACAGTCTTGAATGTACTATAATTAGAAATATATATAAAAATCAGGAAGTGTTATGTGTCAGTATGCAAGTGTGAAAGAAAATAAATTAATTCTTTTGGACATTTGAATTCCTAGTGTCACAGAACAATTATACAACTGCACATAACAAGTATACAGTTCTTAATTTATCTATATGAGGCAGAAACATCAAAGTATAGAGGTGTGAAACATCATGTGACTATAAAACTACACTCATTTATCTCAGCTAAAAACTTTGCTGGGTGGTAGGGTGTATGACCGACTATATGAATTATTGAATGATTTTACCTACATAAACAATTCCTGTCCTGTCCAAAATGGTTTCCATTGGTCTGAAAAAATAAGTTTCATTTATGCATTCGACCAAAGTTCATAACATGTCTATAAACATGCTGGCTTTGGGCTCCAGTCTTTTCAAATGAATATTTAAGAGATGAAGAATTTACTCAAATAAGTATACAGGAAAGCAAATAAGAAAGAGACGAAATGCAGTTAGTATAAATGCTTGTCTTTACTTACTCATATACTCCTGAAGCATCTCTTTTTTCTTACACTGCATATATGCAAAATGAAGATATGCATGTTTCCCATTCTTTATTTCTGGGCTTTTTTGCATGCAAGAAATGTTGTAAATCTGAGACCAACCTAAAAACTTGTTTTTAAATTATCTCTGCTTTCTAAACTAAAATTATTTTTTTTTTTGTAAAATTCATTTCTCCAACTATCTCCTTTTTTCTCCTTTCTCTTCAGCAAAGGGAGATCCTATTTCCCCCAGCATTTTTCCATTTGTTCCCATCCTTGTACTACAGTTTTTCCTTCTTCTTGTGTATCAGTATGTCAGTATGACCACTTATATGCTATGTAAATCAGAAAATAGCCAGCTTTGTCGTATTAGGAAATGTAGCATCTAATTGCACCCAATCTGCTTCTCTTTTGTGCATACACATGAATGAATCTGAGGCAACAGAGAGATATGAACCCTGTGAAATTATTTTTCATACTTGCTTTCATGTTTACTCTGTATGTAGGACAATAGTTGCAGTTTGTCTGTCTTCTGCTTCTTTAGGTTTGTTTTTTCAAGTTTGTATTGTGAAAAAACTAATAAAAATAGTGCTGGAAAAATTCTAAAGCCTTACTGAGAAAGAAAGTTTCTACATGAAATTTTCGTTCTAGTCTACATTTTCCTGGTTTTGAGATGCATTTTTTCACAATATTTTTATTCAGATATTTTTAAATAATCAAAATTAAATTAAAAATGTTATACATTCAAATACAAGTGAAAGAAGCATCTAAGGTTTTTGAAAAGAAAGCTGGGTTCCATGTTTTGGTGTGTGGTAGGTGTCATGTGCTTATTTAAAAAGCTTTCCTGTCTTTCCTGATTGTTTCTATTCCTATGTCCAGGTACAGCACATTTGTTGACCAGGTTTTTAAACCCACAGTCAGTATAAGTCACTTTAGAGCATGTTATTAGAGCTATTTCTTGCCTCTGGCTGATGTCCCAGAGGAAGATGATAAATCATTCCCTTATGCTACAAAAGAGGGGAAAAAAAAATAAATCAATGTTCAAAACTTCCATGGTCAGCTTTACTCAGGACAACTAAACTCTACAGTGACAAAAACTGATGATGTCATCAGTAAAGTAAATTAATGCTGTGAAACCTAAGAATTGCTAACTGCCTTGCAGCATGTTGTAGAATATGAGTAAAAGTTTTGAAGAATTATGTTGTAAACTCGCATTTTTTTTTGACTCTAAAAGCAAGATGAGATTCATCTTTAAAAGCCAATGACAGGGTATACAACTGATTTTTTTACAAGTAGAACACATGCATAGTTACTGAAAGGGTCAAGTCCTGGGATTTTGTCTTCTGAAGCCTGCTGGTGAACAGGTTACTGAACCCCAGACACTACAAAAGCAATAATTAGACATAATTATGTGTATGTGTTGCAAGATATTGAATTCATAGAGCATTTCACATACTTACCCATTTCTAGAACTGATTTCAGGAAACAGCCACTGAAACACAGACATTTAATTGCCACAGCTGTGCCACTTTCACATTTTCATACTGTGTCTAGGAGTTTAAGAAAAAGAGATTCACATCCCACTCATTAGAATGACCAATTCTGCATGTAGCTCCCACACCAATAAAAGGGAATGGTGCCCCAGACTAGTGTATTCTATATACCCCATTTGCCTAAATTTGGGTACCAAGAGTCTTTGTAAATGATCCCAGTGTTGCCTGCTACAAAAGGGAAGTGAGGCTTGTAGCCTGAGTTGGCTATAAAACTCATGCAGTCCACGATAGTCCCGGGGTTGCTGAGAAGTGGAGTAGCTGAAAACTGTGTTGATTTTGAAAAATTCCTAGGTCCAGCAGCATATGAGCAAGGTAGCCATGGTCAATGAATATTACTTATTGAAGGGATAGCTCTGTGCACTTCATCAGCTGCAAAACATGACAGCAATTTATCAGGTTAATTTTGTGCCATTAATTATGTTTGCAGATTCAGTGTAGAGAGAAAAAAAAAAACCCTCCATTTTAAAAACAGTAATAAAATTACTTGGGGAGATAAAGAGAAGGCATAAACTTCAAAGTGAGAATATTTATTTAAAGCAAGATAAACAACCATTATCCAATCTTAAGGTCCTTTCCAAACCTAACTATTCTATGATTCTATATACCTGGGGACAACTGTATCCTGCTAAGGAAAGGGACAAGGTGATACTTATCTTAAAATTTTGTAATTGCATGAAAAATTAACCCACTAAATAAAATAAAATATCCCTATTAGTTTAATACTATTAAATAGAACAATTAATCAAAATAGGTTCATTTCATGCAGTAGTTTTGGATTACTTACCCTACAGAAACATATGAACAAGATGAACAAGCAGCTGATGTGCTAAGTGTGAAGTGTGAGGAAAGTTGCTTCTCAAAGCAATTTTTAGCTTGTAGGGAACATGTGTCTTTGATTCAGGTGAAAGGCTGAAAGTATACCAGGAAATGACCAAGGCGAGATCAAAATCTACCCTGGGTGAAGTAGAAACACAGACAGGTTAGAGGAGGGAGAATGTGATTCTTGTAATCTGCTGTTTAGTCTTAAATGAGAGAGATATTTTTTGTTCAGTGTGTGGAGTGCATCAGCAGAAGAGGATCACTATTACAGCCTATCCTGGCATTAATCTGACAGGTATTGGGAATTCGAGTAGCAAGAGAAAAGTGAGTTGCCCTGGCAAAAGTCTGAATGCATATGAAAGGAAGGGAGTAAAATGTCTGAAACCAGGAAGCTAGGGTGATGGTCTTGATATAGCTATGCTAAACTGCAATCTGTAAGGATGTGGGGTTTTCTGGTAAAGTAGAATGACATTCTCAATATTCGCAAAATCTTACTTGTGAACTAATCTGATTAATTAAAATGAACTAGTCAGTTCTTTCAAGATTTAGCAAGTAAGGAGGGAAAAGAACTTGTTTTGAGCCTGGTTGTCAGACTCCATCCCAATGTGATACAGGACTTGAGATTATGCAAATATATGTCAATGAATTAATAAATATGATCTCTAGTATTTAATTGCTGTTCCTACCTAAATGTCAGATGTATCCACCACAATGTCCTTTGCATTTGGGATGATGAAACCTCGCTTCCCAGTGATTTCCAGAGACATTTTTGAGAAGTTGACCTCTTTCCTTAAGTGTTTGTAACCTCTGGATTTCTCACGGAGCCTTCTGACATTCTTCTGGTAGATGAAAGAGCTCAGAATTGGAGCAATTATGGGAAGATGAAATATAATTTTGCAATGGTGAGCTGAATATGAGTCAATGGCTGAAAACGATTACTGTATTTACGACTTTTAACAGTATAGAAATACATGTATGTATAAGACTGACATCAATATTGGAGGCGTGTGCTCTAGATATGGTAAAGAAATCATGTTTGTTGAGGCTAGAGCAGAAGAGTTGATGTTCAGTCGAGTGGGAAAAGTCTGGCTTGCTTTCAGTACTAAAGATGATTTTTTCAGTTTCTTTTAGAAGTTCTAAATCTGTGCTTTTATCCCTCAGTAGAATTGGATACCAAAATAGGCCTTCCTGATCTGTAGTAATTAGGGTCAGTGCATATGAAGGTGTCTGAGTCATTTGCCGTGCTCATATTCTGTTTTTAACAGAAATTGTATGCTTTTGTCAGTTGTACACTTGCATCAAGACTTTTTAATGCACTCATCTGTGAGCAAACACACTTGGTATTAATTCTGGGCATAAAGTTCACATGAGTGAGAAAATGGATGAGGTGAAGAAGAAAAGGTGCAGTGTGATTGTATGTGTATTTAAAACCTAGCTAATCTGGGGATCTCTTTTTCTTTATAATCCATATAATGTTGTCTTTGAAAGAAAGATACTGCACAAAGCAGGAGAAAGGAGTGTTGTGTTTTCCTTTACACTGGGAATCAAGCTGTGCTGAGAAACATCTTTCAATGCAAGGAAGTCATTTTGGTTGTGTTTTATTAGCCAGTTGAGCCCTTATGTGCAGTAATTGAGATGTACCTTATTATTTAAATCTAGTTTCAGGTTCTATATTTGAGGGTTAATTTCCAACATCCCCTCTTTCCCCCCCCAATATGTAAGACAATGTCTTTCTCTTTTTTGTCTTTTCTCCTTTGTGCATTCATGGGTTGATTCACAGATAATGTAGTATTAGGGTTTCTTTTTTACTGTTCTTTCACCAATAAGTTTTAGTTGTCTGAAGCTTTTACAGAAGTAACTGCATTATTAAATGAATAATTACAATGAGAAAATCTAGGCTTTATTTAATTAGCAGAATAAGGTTTGAGTACTAAAGGAAACAGCTATCAAATTTGAGTCTCCTATATGAAGACTTTACTAACTTATCTGCATTTATTCTTGTGGTTCATGATGTGATTATTGTTTCATGAAAAAGAATTAGAACAAAATGAAGTCATAATATTTAATCTCCATTGTAAGGCAAACTCAGAAACCCCCATAAAATCTGGTTACCTCAAAAAGTTACCTTGCCATAATGAAAAAAGTATGCAACTATGGCTCCAAGAAAAAAATAATGAAGTATTTTCTCTTCAGGATGTGAATTTATTTGACAGGGAATTGCTAAATGAAAGCAGCTGAACTTTCTGCCTGTGTGGATTATATGGCATGCTAAAACTGATATATTCAATGGTGTTAATGATTTACTAGAAGATCTGGGTTATTTCAAAAGTAGTTAATTGAAATAATTATTTAACATGAGGTCTTACCAGGTGGTAAGCCCTCAAGCATATAGAAATATATTGTATAGCTTGAAACCGTTGAGAGGAACAGAGAGAGATTGGAAGCCCATTTTGTTGCAAATGATGTATGAGATCATATAATAATACCTATGATAAATAGTAATAATACAGATAAGAGATTTTATCTTTTTCACAGAATGTGTAATAAATAATGAAATGGTCACTGGACCACCAGGATTATGGGCTGTCCTGTTCTCTTCCTGCCTTGTTGCATGTCATTCTATAGCTTCCGTAGCCAGACTTCCAGTAAATCCAGTGTAACTTTTTGTGGAGTAATGGTAGTTCTGTATATAACTTGGACCTGTGCTGAATATTTGTCTTACCCAATCTGTTTTGGTTTTAAGTGGCATGATTTAGTTAATGTCTGAGTAACAGGGGAGAAGGGGGAAGAAACTACTTTGGTTTTAAAGTCCTCCAAAACACACTGAAAGCAGAAAAATGTCCTGAATACCCATAATTTTAATTTCATAGATCCATAGTTGAGCTACTTAAGACTACCAGAACATGTCCTGGCAAAACCTTTGTATTTTTCTACTATAAACTAAGCATAAATTCAGTGGTAGATGACAGATTACTTCATATACCATGCAAGCAAGCCCAGACAATAGCTTTAGCCATGACTGATTGCCTTGCTGTAACCCACTTTATGTTAAATGTATTCTTGCTGTTCAATTCCACAACTGTAATTTTGTTCTTCTGCACTGCTCAGCCCTCTGTGGACTAACCAGGTTCCTTCAGTAATGATTTCTTTTCTATTGTATTGTTTTCTGCATAATCAAGTTGGTAGGTAGGGGTTTAGGTGACACAGCCATCTGTCAAGTTCATTTGCTCTGAAAATGCAAGAAATAATGGCCTCTACAACTTGGGGCTATCTGTTATAAAGGAAGAATATCAGCTTTTACCCTGCACCATCTTCTCATCTCTTCAAATTATTATTTTTTTCTACTTTCTGTATAAAATACATAGCATTCTCTTGACATGACTGATTGGTGAAAAAGAAAGCTATCGCATGTCTATCTTGTATTGCAATTTATGCAAGCAATCCAATTAAGGAGAAGCAGCTAACAACCAGACTAATGTGCCTGTTGTAAAACTAAAGAGATTGCTACAGACTGCTCCACTCAAGTGTTACCATTGCTGGTTCTCTGACATGCTAGGTGCTTCCTCCTTGAAGTTTGCATAATATGTAAATGTAAGGGAGTTTGCACGTCACAAAGGAAAGGGAAAACAGTTATTCATTTTTCCTCCTCTAAAATAAAATGCTCATAATAATTCTAATAGGGAGCCTTTACCAAATTGTATCTGTTTGCTGAAATGGCATGCACTTCTGGAGAAAGACATAAAAATCTGCCTATGGGTTCTCAACCTTTTTCAGCTATAGCGGAAGCAGACTGGGATAATCCAGGAATGTTGTCAGTTTTCTGTGTATGTGTGTAGAGCAGGTAGAGTGATTTATACAACAGAATAACCTTTGTCATGTTGTCAGTAAAACTGGAAAAAGTTTTGGTTGCTCTAGGTCAGAAGCATCTTTACATTAGAGCCTTTCATTATTGTTCCTACTAAAATGCAAAATGACCAGTTGTTCTTACGCAGCTCAAGCCTCCAGTGGCCTGGTTAGAAAGAAAACCACTTCCAGATGCCATTTTATGGTGCTAGTAAAATATGGAATTTTCTACTTCAATGAAAATATAATTATTAAGTGGAATGTCACACTTATCACACTTTACCAAATTCCCACATCACTGCCTTCTCAGGGCCACTGACATAAGACTCTGCAGGACGAGAGATTCCCTGACAAGGGAACAGCTGCTGTTTACAGCAAGTTAAGTAATGAACCTGAGCATCAGGTGTAAAAAGTGATAAACCCATTAATGAAATTAGTTAGCATTAGTAACCACCTAGTGAATATCTCCAAAATATCAAGTCAGTCTTAACCTGTATATGAAAAGTAGACAAACAACAAAACAGGATGATTGTAAAGAAGTTGTTCTGCACTCTATTTTTGCCCCACAGATAAAAATTTGATGTCCATTGTATTGGTGCAGTGTAATGCATTTTGCGCAGAACTGGAAATGGTTCTTTGATCTGTTACATGGAGTTCTTTAAAATATGCTCTGACTCTCGTCACTGAAGCTGGGCAAGGAAAGTCTTGCTGATCCCCCAAGTAATTGATTGCTCTATTCAAGCTTTCATCTATTGCAAGTTTTTTTTTTGCTATTTCACCATAGAACAATATTTTTTGGTTCAGATAAGTATGCTGTTTCTTTCTGTGGTCAGATTTTAAACATCTGAGACCTTCCTGCACTGTGTAGTGCATCTATAACAAGTTGGATTCTGAAAGTAGAGTGAAATGTCATTACCTCTTGAAATAGGGCTAGATGCATATTGGTCTTCTAAATTTTCAAGAAAATGTCTTTTGCACCTAGAACCAGCCATGGTTACTTGGATGTATTGGTGTCTTTCTGGTAATCATTACTACTGGGTAGGCAAAAAGGCAGGTACCTGATTTAGTGCCATGTGTTATTACTGTGTTCTGTATTTTGAGGTATAATTGATTCCACAGAATACGAGGTAGCCAGAAGTCAGATCACTGGTAGAGTGAATGCCCACTGTCACAGTTTTAAATGAACAACCTGGCAATAGAAAAGCAGCAGCACCACCAGCAAGTATGTCATGAGCTTTTTTTGCCTGCAGCTTACATGTAACCATTTTAAAGGTGGCTGTTTATAAAAGTAGAGCATACTGCAGTATTCCCATTGGTCAGATTTTCTAATTGCAGATGTTATCTCAAATTTTACACTTTATGGTTCAAATATTTGGAGAAAACCAACAAGTATGTAATGTGACACAGCTAAAATGAAAATTATTGCTTTAATGTGAAAAATGCTATATTCTTTCAGTGCACTGTGAAACTCACACTGGGTCTTCAGCTCCTTGGGTAGATAGGGTGGAAGGATCAGGTGAAAAGAGTCGGAATAGGGACACAGAAGTGCATGTGTGGGTGCAGATTGTCCAGATATGCCGATGCCTTCCCAGTCTCACTGAAGACAATCCTCTCCTTGACTTTGATGAATACAAAGCTTGGCCTGGCTGTTCAGTCACTGACAAAATTTTACATTTATTTTCAGACTTTTACTTTCCAGAGTGTTAGGTGAGCATTGCTGAAAACTACTGATTTGTGCTTTGGAATTTTATATAAAATAATTTCAAAACCTTATCTCTCTGTTAAATGCAAAATTTAATTTACTCATGAATGTCATAAAAATATGGGATAAGCCATGAGACTGTTAACTACTCTAAAAGGAACAGTGTTTGCCTGGGTCCTCACTAAGCAATTCTGAACATTTTGAGAATTCATCCCATTTATACTGATATGAGCCCTATAGCCATAGCTGTTTTATTGTATTATCTGTTAGCATATATAACACTGATATTTGCTAATATCATACTTTCAGTAGTATAATTGCCACACATCACTCTGATATCCTATTAAAATTTTTTAAGTGAATGAAGTAGCACTAGGTAGATAGTGTTGAGCAAATGTGACCACATAAATTACATACCCTGAAATAATTAAAGCCAGCTAGATCCCAGTCCAGGGCTGTAAGTGAAAAAAAACATTGTTGTTGTCCTTCTCAACATATCTGTGCTTACAGGGATGCTTAGGACCTCTGGGAAAATAATCTAGCTGGGCAAGAACTAGACTTTATATTTCAGAGAAAAAACAATATTTTTTCTATAATGAAATGCAAACATAGTTAAACATTTTTCTTAAAATGACTGAAATACTTCACTTCAGACTTCTTTTTATAATATATGATATGAAATAATACTAATGAAATGAAAATAACTTTAAAATGGCAAATTTCACATTCAGAATAACATATTTCAAAGTCTGTTTTAATTTCTTTTTTTGTTAATGCAAAGTGTCAAGAAGAAAAATACATCCATGAAACACAATCTTTTGACAAATTTGTAAGTAAGAGTTTCAGAGTTTGCTCTTCAGGGTTTAAAACTTACATTAAAATCTCAAAAGGGAAAGGTTTATCATTTTTCTTGCCTTAGTTCATGAAAATTGTTTCTAAACATATGTTGTAGGAAAGGATATTTTTGACCAGCTCCATTTGAAACTTGGGACCTTCTGAGCCTCAGTATAGAGTTCTGTCCTTTGCAGGGAAGTAATTTCTAGTAATACTAAGCTGTGACTTTCTATGTGTGACCCACCCTCCAAGATTAATTTTCTCAATGGGTTTTATAACTGTTTTTTGAACAATAAACATGTAGGCTTGTGTATAAATTTTGACATTTGAGGGGTGATATTCCACTGTCTTTTTCTAAATAGGAGGTTTAATTTACTGGCAGACACTGAATGTGTCAGCACGCACTCCTGCCTGAGAGGGAAGATGTTACCAATCACTGAGTAAGTGGCATGTTGCTTCTGCGCAGGACAGGCAGCTCCTGGCTCTTTTGACTTCAAAATTCAATGAGAAGCAGGAGATGGGATCTGCTGTCTTTTTCAAAAAGCCATGGCTTCTTGCCCTACTGTATTCTAGAAAACATCCATCTGTAAGAGGTTTCTGGATCTGACTGTGGATATAGCACCTCAACTGTGGTTTGTTTGCATCTCAATTTGGAAAGGCAGAATATGAGATTTTCCATGTTTGGCACTGGAAGTCTAGTCTCAGGTATATGACCAGAGATGTTATAAAGTCTTGTATATTTATTAACTGGACATTTGAATCTCACCTGGCTCCTGTCACATAAACTTCAAAATTGGGAATACTGCAGTATTTCCAATAACAAAACTACAAATTGCAGTGAACTGTGATAAGTCAACAGAAACAAAGACTGATAACTGGGAGCAGCCTGTTGGCTCCCTTCCAATAACTTTGCTGAAACAAATGTTTCTCCCCAGGTCTGTAAGTCAGTCTTCTGTGTTGTAGATCAGGTATAGAAATAGAGCATGTTTGGTGAAATCTATTAAGGTACAATTAACGCAATCCAAAGACTGGAGACGTAGGCAACAGACCACTAGAAACCAAGTGAACACATACACTTGTGATGTCAAGAAGTACGTAATTTTGAGGACAGTAAAAGCTACTTCTATGGCAAGTATCTATTTCAAGCCCAGTTATTCTAGGTTGAAGGTTCTAAATCTAAAAAGAAGCAGAGGTTAAAAAGAAAAAAAGACATTGAACTCATTTTGAACAATGGTTATAAAGTTTTATTAAGTCTTTTTGTAAAAACTGAACTAACGTAGAATAAGCGTAGTTAAAACTAAAAGCACTTAAATTCAACAGTATCAGAAAATTAAAGCGTTAGTGTGCTATGGAGTTTTACTGACTTCATTGCCAGCTCTGCATGACAACTTGAATCCTGTAAGTTAAGATAAATAGGTCTCAAACATATACAGTAGCTTTAACATAAATTTCCCTTCCCTTTATTTCATAGAATCATAGAATAGTTAGGGTTGGAAAGGACCTTACGATCATTTAGTTCCAACCCCTCTCCTATGGACACACCTCCCACTAAACCATGCCACCCAAGGCTATGTCCAACCTGGCCTTGAACACTGCCAGCAATGGAGCATTCACA
>JASSUY010006755.1:7929-24162 GCA_032466535.1 Forpus xanthops
TCATGAGGGACTGTAGTGAGAGGACAAGGGGTAAGGGGTTCAAACTTAAACAGGGGAAGTTTAGATTGGATATGAGGAGGAGATTCTTTACTGTGAGGGTGGTGAGGCACTGAAATGTCTTTCCCTAGGAAGCTGTGAATGCTCCATCACTGGCGGTGTTGAAGGCCGGGTTGGACATAGCCTTGGGTGACATGGTTTAGTGGGAGTTGTTCCTGCCCCTGGCAGGGGGGTTGGAACTAGATGCTCTTAAGGTCCTTTCCAACCCCAACTATTCTATGATTCTATGATCTATAAACAGCCTAGATACCTCAAACTCCTACTACAAGCAGTAGCAAAAAATCACGTACACAGTGCTTCAATTTGAAAAGTCTGTATTAGTCATTATACATCCCTTGAGGATTCTGGGAACTGTAGTCTCCTAGCTTACTCTTCACTTAAAATGTAATCAATCTAAGACTAACCATCCATATTGGCAAATATGTGGTGAATATTGCTCCCTGAAATTATCTGCACAACTGAAGGGAAGAAAACTAAGTAAGCCTATTCCTCTAGTGTAAATAGATTATTCCCTTGCTTAAAGTGATGAAGCTGTCTCTCCCTCTTGCACAAATATGTAAAACAATATATCTTATCTATTTGCCAGCATACTGGGTAATGTCTCCAGGGCTGACTATCAGCTGGTTTAATTGTAAGACAGCTTTATGTTAGGCATAGGAAAAGGGAATTTGGTAAGCACTATGAAGAGTGTGGGAGAAGAAAATAGGTCAGATAGCTTACAAACATGCCAGAAATGGAGACTAATAGTTCTACTTTTTATTCTATAATAAAATTAATGTTGCCCCAGCAGCATGCTCTTTGGTACATCCATCTAATTTATTAAACAAACAAGGAGAAAAAGGATTTGCCGAAGATAGTACTCTTGTGTATTTGTGAACTAGTTTCTTGTAATTAACACAATTGATTATAAATATAATTTTGTTTTTATTTTCCTTTTGTTTTCACATGCAAACATGCAATATTATATATCAACTATGATAAAACCTGTTAAACTGATTATGAAACCTACCACTCTGTGATTTATTTATATGTTTTGTAACAGCAACCTTTTGCTAGTTCCTTCACATAGTAAAAATAAAAGCCAAAACAGGAGGAGATATGCATAATTTCTCCCACCAGAATTTTACATTAAACCCCGCAATGTGCACACAGCCCAGGCTGCATGTTCACACACAGCAAAGCAAACTGTGCAAAAAAAACATGAAAGGAGAGAAAACACTGGACAACTCTGAACAAAAGCAATCTCAAGTACAAAGACTCGAGATCTTTTTAAGATGTTTGCAAGCAAAGAGGAAAAAAAGTGCTTCAAAATGGGGGCAAAGGGAAAAGCGTTCTTTAGAAACAAGGACTCGAAGCCTTCAGACATTAAAGACTTATTTTTTAGACTAGCACTATAAATTCCCCTAAATCTCATCTCTCTAAATGCTTGAATTATTTTTTCTGTTGTTGCTGAGAATTTAGTTTACTTGGTCAATCAAATCTGTCCAATTCTCTGCAAGAATTTGAAGCCTTTAATATAGTTTGTGAAAGCAGCTCTGCAGAACAGGGCCTTTGGAACTATGTTTATAAGAGAAGACAGAGGTAAACAGGCCTACTGCAGCAGGAAGAGTCCTGCAGAGAGGAAGCCCAACAAAAGCTGCATTATGCTGTTAACAATAAGAAACTAACTCTATGATTTCCTCTTATTCTTAATATTTATATTGGTCAGGTGAAAAAAACCCAGTAAGTCCTCCTGCATCGCAAAGTCTGGACGGGACTTACAGACTAAATTAAGAAATTGCAGGTAAAACATATTTTCTCAAAAAATGCTATTTCTGGGATTTGAAAAATGCGCTTTCCCTTGCTTTGCCTCACGGGCCCAGTGGACAGGTGTGTGCAGTTTAAGATTCCAAAATTTATCATATATGCTGCAATGACAGTATACTCACATGATGATGGCAGCCAAGATATCAGTGCTGATTCATATCTGCATGAAACTCTTCAGTTCATAAAATTCTTCTTATCTTTTTGCTAAGTTTGAGGTCTGTTGGAATGTAAAAGCTCAAAGTGGAAAACTAACAGCATGTATCTATTCTGGGGTTGAGCTGGAACAAAAAACTGAGTTCCACAGCTTTCCCCCAAAACAGTAACACATTCAGTTTTATTTATAACTCTCACCTATTCTGGAAATTTTTGTGAACTAGGCTTGACATTCAAATTGGTAAGACTAGGAAAGACTCCTCTCCTTCTATGCCTCCATGCAGACATTTTGAGAAGACTAATACCATTTATATTAACTATATCATGACATGAACACATGAACATCATGAATTACTGAATTCTAAAAAGGAGAGGTAAATAGACAAAATCTACTATGAACTGTTTCTATTAAACAGCAAACAGAAAAAGGAAAAGATAAAGACTGTTTATATGTTGGAGATTATAAAAGGTTTTGAAAAGTACAGTATGACTTTGGCATGGGTGACACATGGCTGTGAACACTTTCAAGGAGGTCCCATGAGACCTTGGAGCTAACGATCCTCTTTCAAATCTGTCTACTTCTTCCTTTTAATCTTCCTTTTTTTACTGTTTTTTGCTTGAGAGAAAACAACAAGGAATGATGCTGTGGGAGAAAGGCCAACACTCAGCTCCTGCTGAGAAGAGGGAAAAAAAGTGTCGGAGCTGGAGCTGCTGAGTCCTGCTCATTTTGTGCAAGGAAATTAAACAGCATCTCCCTTCACTGACTAAACCGAGCAAGATAGGTTTCCCTCGTGAGATAGTGTCTTTCACTGGTGGTGTAACGTAATGCTCAAAATAAAATGACGTAGGTTTGAGGTAGAAAAAGATGTGTCAATTCAACTCCACTGCTGTCACAAGCAGCATCCAAGGAGAACTGTTCTGTGATAGATGGTGAGCTCCTCCACACCTGCTTTGGAAGTAAAGAAGTGCCTTCATGGAGAAGCATCTCGATTGCTCAGATCATGAGTCACAAACAAGCTTTTGGTAGCAGAAGGGACAATTGATTTTTCACAAAAAAAAAAACCAAACAAACAAACAAAAAAAAAAAAAACCCACCACCACACAAAAAAAAAAGCCCTTAGGAATTACCCAAATAAATCTGTTTTGTCTCATTTTTTAACAAAGATTTGGGATACTGTATAAAATGGGATTTTCAGAATTTGGCTTTTAACTTTTTGCACCTGCTTCAGTTTTTCTATACAGTGTTTATAACTGAGAGGATGACACAGGAGACATCTGAAAGAAACATTTGTTGTTCTTCTGTCTCTGTCACAGAGTGCGGCTCAGAGTTCAGAAAGCTGGTATTCCTACCACATGGCAGAACTGCCAAGAAGAACAAGCACAAAATTCAATATTTAGTTGTAAACACTATTTTCCTGAAAAGAGCCACTTCATAAATCACAACAAAAGTTAGCAATACCAACATCGATCATTCACAAACCTCTACGGTCTTCATATTGCTTTTGCATAGGAAACCAAATACCATGCTTCATATTAAAGAACTAAAACCAAAAATGCACAGAGGAGTCAACTCTTTTCTCCTAATCTGATACTTTATCCACAGTCCCACACTTCCTTTATCTCCAAATAAAGACTCAGCGTTTATGCAATTCTGAGTTTTGGAACTTTTGAAACATTACTTCAGAACTCACCTTGTTTAGAAGTCAACAGTATCTGCATTTATACTCAGAGAATATTAACATGCTGTTTACAAGAACTGATCCTCTGAAACTGGTGTCCTTTCCAAACAAAGAAAAGCAGAAAAAGTAACAGTAATACCTTGTCAGAAACACACAGACACACATAACTGAGAGCTAACATTTGGTTTTACAAACTCAGGCCAAGACAACAGGGTACTTCCAAAGCCTTGAGCAAGATCCTGATTTTGGGGGCACCTCCACAGGCCAGTGTCAAGGCTCAAGCAATGCCAAACTCCTCCTCCCCCTTTGTGGGCAGAGTGACAATTTGTATGGCTAACCAAAAGTATTCAACAGCTGCTGGATTTCACATCTAGCTTTGCCCTTCACCCCCAGCCTCCATGGCAAGGCCACAGTAGAAAAGCAAGCAGGTCAGACAGAACCATCCCACAGGCCACCAGCTGGACTGCCCTAAATTATTCCAGCTTTAAAATACATTTTTATCTTACACTTTGATGTAGGAAGTTGCTTCCTTCTCTCACTCTTTTCCTTCTCTCTCTCCCCAGTTATTCATTTAACTTTCTGGAGGCAAACAGAAAAGTGAGCCAGCATAGCTAGTGCCCTCAGGAAGGACAGAAGGGTAATGAACCCACCATGCAGGCTGTCTTCCCTCTGGTAGTAAGCCAACTAGCAATATAAAACACAGGTAAGGGAGCTAAAGTGCACAGACAGGTGGCTTGCTCCTCCACCTCAATTACAAATGAAGCCCGGAGCTTCCAGGCTGCCACATCAAGCAGTACCACTCCTCTGTGATACACAGAGACACATGAGAAAATATTTTCCCTCTTTGCCCTTTCTCCAAATGAAGCCCTCTCCACCTGTGAACCACACAGTGGAATTAAAGACATGCACTCCCAGGTACCTGCACCCTTACACACCTAGCCTTGACCATGAACGATGGGAAGATGCCTCTATCAGAGAATTTCCCTGATAGTAGATGCTGCATGACATTAAGAAAAGAGCAGAAATAAGGAAAAGAAATTAGATACAATTCCTTTTCTCATATATGTGTGAGCTACTTCTCCACACCAACCAACATACAAGCTCCAGAACTGGAGTTTTCTTTACAGCTCATCTTTCCAAAAAGAAAGAGGCTTAATTTGAAGCTCAGTTCAGTCACAAATGAAAAAATAGGTCTGTTTCAGCTGAAAAGTCTTCCAAGCTGTATGGAGTTCTTTGGGTTTACAGTTTTTCCTTGTACTGTTTACCCTGTAACTGGACAAACATTTTCTCTTCCTTAACCTTTCCAGGCCTCTGCTTCACTAACCCACTTGCTCATACTCATATACCTGCTTTAATGAGTGTTCCTTTTATCCTTCCTTTCGTATCAAGCTGTTTTAATATTTTTGGTTTATTCATTTTTTTAATTTCCATCCAACTAAACAAACAAAAATCCAATGACAGAATTACTCTCAGCACTAGTAAGATCAAAAGAAAGTTCCCCAACGTTTTCAAAATGAGCATCTGCCATATTAAAAAAAAAATAATAATAAAAAAAAGAGTAATTATGAGACTCTTACTTTAAGTTTTGACCAATTACGAGAAATCTTAACTTCAGTTATCTGCAATGTGCAAATTTTAATATGATATTTAGTTGACGGTGAAGCATGTGGCAGAATACCGGGCTCATAGGAAAAAGCCAGCTTGCCAGTAAGGCTTCTGTGCCTGCTACTACAGAGATATAGACAAAAGAGGCATCATGGGTTCTGTAACACCTAAATGAACACACCTAATTTACCTAAGTCCTTAACAGCCTCACAGTACAAAGCAGAGGTCTTAGCACACCAAGAAGAAGAAGTCTTTATACGTAAAGCACAATTTTTGCACCTTTTTATTCCACAGATGGGCAATACCACTTTCAAAGGTAGAATGCTTTTGATTAATACTGAAGAATGCCAAAATTGTACTTTTGTTTGCCATTAATAAAACTGTCTAAGTGATCCCTGCTTTTGCTTGGGTCTTCATTGGAGCCTTCCATCCCGGTGTGCTGCCATTCTCCATTTTACACTTGTTTCATAATCAGCAAATACCAAACGAATTAGAAAGAGCCTGCCTACAGCGGAACCCTCTGCACCCAGCTTGCAGCTTCACAGAAGCCGTCAGGCAGCTATCATACACCCTGGAGATAACAGAGGTTTTGAAAAAGAGATGACTGCCCTCTTCCAGCATGGTTGCTAATGTTGGAGGGTACATTCACTTCTATTTACCTGGGGGGAAGCATATGTCAGGAAGAAAAAGAGAAACAAATTCTTATTTTTTTAAGCACTACGAAACTGTATGAGGAAGCTGCAGGTTGCACAGCTTCAAACTGTTGCTGCATCAGTTTTGCTCTTGCTGCAGAACACCATGGGGTAAAACCTTATTCTTCCTCTGAAAAAAACCCTATCTGTATTGATATCAGAAAAGGGTGGGGGAAGAAAAATGACAGCCACTGGCCTGCCCTTTAACCTTTCTAACAGAGCTAGTGGCCACAATGAAGCTTAATCAATGCAATGGAAGTGACATTTCACAGTCAAATCAAATTAAATGGAAACGAAAGGAAAAGCTGAGGTCCAACCTAAAGGCTGTTCCCTTTTGCACCGAGGTCATTGCCATGGCAACTAAATGCTACAAATGTGTAGAGTAAATCCTTAACAAATCTGTAGAAAGCATGTCCAATTGAATATGATAGTTCCTGTCACTGTACTTTGTACCTTTCAAAAGGGAAAGGGAGAAAATAAAACAAAGCGCATCTTACAGTATATGTAAACAGAAAAGAAGTTCTGCCAGAAACTATACCACACAGTGATGTACTTAATCTTTCTCTTCTGTTTGGACATGAAGAAACTGAACAGCTTTAGTGTAAGACAGCAAGAGGGTAGCTATGGACAGAGACCATATTAAGTGGATTAGGGTATACTGTGCTATATTTTTCAGTCTTGCTTCAACTGAAGGTCTGGTGACTGTAAAAACTTTCTTGTATCACTGCAAATACATTTAACCATGGCTGACAGCAATTCCTACTGCAGACTGCCCATGACTCTGATCATCCCACCCAGCTTCATCATGTACCTCCCTCACTCTTCTGCCTTATCCTGAGGTGAAAAGGCTGCTTTCTTAGAGGACTTGGGATGGTGAAGGGCTGATGAGAGACCCTCCTACCTTTGTGTGTGCAGCGCTTCACCTGTACAACCCCAAGGCTTCTTTTGGAGTGGTACTGAAGCAGCGTGGGAGCCCCAGCAAAAAGCTCCCAGTCAGCTGCACCCCAACCTATCCATGCCAGTCCCTGGGCAGAGGGACTGTTGAGAAAGGAGAGAACACTGACACATTCCACCTCCTATGCACTCCAAAATCACAGAGAGCCCTCGTCCCTATTCCCTCTGTGTCAGCTCCTACCAACACACGGGCAAATGCTCCACTTCCATGGGCTCTTGTGGAGAATAAAGATAATAATTCCTACTGCCACTCATGGAGTATACTCTATTCCCCAGCCTAACAGCTTCTGACAATGAAGGGCAATTTAAGAACGACATCAAAATACAACAGCCCCATGCTCACACTCACTCTGCCAAGTGCCTATTTCATTTCAAAATTTCCACCTGTATAAGTAAAGAAATGGGGGGGGAGGGAGGTGCCAAGCAGGATATGGGATTTTTCTTGTGAAATGTGGAAGACTTTACATATTGAGCTGTGACCTCCCCCAAACTTGTCACTTATCTGAGCTGCATAAGGTGGCAACCATTATCCTCTCCTTGAACACGGTGGTTTTGATTCAGCTGTAGTGATGCAGTCACTGTGCATTACAAAAGATCTCAAGAGATTATATGCCCTGGGCCAGTGCAGGCTGGGAGTATTGCAAATCTGATATGAGGTGACATTTTCTACTCAAATACATACAGCCGCAGGACATCACACACCTTCCTGCATGAATAGCAATACACACTAATGAACTAATTTCTGGGGGGAAATTGTTACTTCCCAAGTGGGTGGGGGAGGACTCTGCCACTTCAATCAGAAGGGATTTTGGTTTTCTTGCAATCTTTTCCTGCATTTTCACCTTTTCCAAACAGCATTCATTCACACAGCTGTACATAGCATATTCAGACAAGGCCATCTAATCAGGAGCTCTGTGACGCATCCTGCAATACGTACATGAAATCACAGAGCAGCACATCAGCCTACACACTCATCTGCAAAGGAAAAGCTCAAGAATACGCATATGTCCCATTGCATCCATAGGATAAACTCCATCATACATAAGAAAATAAATTTACTGTAAATTTATTTGGAAAAATATTATAATTAATAAATACTGCTGGATATTCTAACTTATGATACCCATGCCTTCCTTTTTATCACACAGAACAGTGATATATACAGATCATTTCACATTTCTTTTACCCTTTAAATGCCTCTGTATGCTTGTGCTCATTCACTCATGCTCCCATCAGTTAAAGATGTGCTAAAAAAATTCAGCTAGCAGTCCAGGCAAGATGCTTGTGCTGGAAGAGTTGAAGGGACAGGTCATTGTAAAATACATGTAAGCTCTGACTCAGAAACACAAAAAGCCAAGGAAAATTGCCTTTAAATTACCATTATTGTGGTCTTTCTTGAGCTTATTTGGGAAAAAAACCTGAAAAAATTATTTCAGAGGACCAGTTAGGTCAGGGAAGTACTAAATTAATTTATGGAGAGGGAAGATACCGATATAAAGCTGCAGTCACAAGCACTGGATAATAAGGCAAGTGTGTTTCCCATGCAAGTGGTTTCTTGAACTTGTCAATTGAAACCTCATGTGCCTCTGTTAATATCAACCCTCAATTTCAGAGGATTTATAATCTAGAAATCTACTCACTCTCATAACAAGGATTTGTGATATAGAACTAGGGTGGCAGTCAGGTGAACAACATCACTCACATCCCATCAGAATACTTTATCGCAGTATAATACAGTATTCAACCCTTAGGTCTTTAATCTTTGCTTTGGGTTAAAAGAAATAAAATGGGCTTGAACACAGTATGCAACTTTACAGAACAGACCCAGGAACAAAAAGAGCAGGGAAATGTGAAAGCCACTAACTACATAAAGAGATGAAACACTGGCAAGACAGACCAGTATTTCTAACATAGGAATACTATTTTACTCACTTGGCCTTACTAAAGAGAAAAGCAAAATCCTGTAGGAACTAAGAGCTAGTGACTGTCCTTCTAGGCACTTTAGAATCACAAGTAAGAAAACCACTTAACAAAATCTCACCTTTGTTATAAATTGCTGTATTATAAAAAATAAAACTTTACAATAAAAAATAAAAGTTATAATATAAAAGTTTCCTGAATTTTTACATAAATAACTGCAGTATCTTACTTATTATGCCTTAGTCTTGACCTCATAAATTAAAGGAGTTTCAAAAAGCAGAATCTGCAACATGTTGGGCGATGACAAGCAAATTAGGATTCTAAAACATTTTTTATGTATTTTTGCAATACTGTTTGATACATATTTTTTCATGTTATTTCTATTATTTTTGAGATCTAGCAACTGCTTTTAATAAGCAACTGCTATTGCAAACATATAATTATACTAGGCCACAATCCAACAAAGCACTTAAGAGCACAGATTAAAGACACTGAAAACAATGGGATTATTTATGTGTTTAAGGTTAAGCATCTGCTGAAGGACTCAGATGGATCAAAGCCCCATTTTTATTACATCTACAGAAAAAAATATTATATATGTTAATTAAAGATAAAATATATGTAAATTAACTAGCACATGAAAAATAACATTTGCATAAATGTTTATACTTCTATACAATAATAGAATATTCCAGTTAGCCAATACAAAACTCCTAATACCTACAATTTCATCAAAAGCTAAAAAATTCCTGGAACTGAAAAATTGTCAAACAACTTGCCATAAGAGACTTCCCTTCATAAAATATTTCCTGGCTAAGCAGTTGATGTTCTGAGGCAAAAAGGAGAAACTAAAGAGCCAGAAAGCACATCTGAGTTATCTTCAGTCTTCAATAATTCATCTAAAAGCTTGATTTGTTAACTTTCCTTTTCATAAAACTCAATTTAGTTTTATGAATAAGATCGACAAGTTAGTTGCAGGTAGTGCCAGCAAGCCTATTTTATCAAAATTTCTTCCTTGGTTTTTCATTGACCAATTCCTTGTCTTGAACTAAAGATGAAATGGACCACAGTGCTTAACCTCCATTCTTCCTAGAATTCCTTACTTTGTTTAACCGTATGCCATTCCTTATTCTTCTCTTCATTATTAAAAAAAAAAAAAATCTACTAAAAAAAAATTGCAAATAATATTTACACTGTAAATTGATGTTTCAGCTGTATTGAACATTTTCACCAGTTTTTATATTTCACTTTGAAAAACCTAGAAAAGACCCCTTGATAAGACTAAAATTTCACATTTTAACCATTAGCCCTAAAAAGCTCTAGCTAATATATAAAGACAAATTATCATCTGAAAATTTATTTTACCTGATGCTTCTTTTTTTTTTTTATGGTGTTAAAACAGAAACAGAGCCCCTCATTTGATTTAAATACAGTGTTGTAAAAGGTCAAAACAGAACAAAAAATAAAAAAAAGAAACCTTTCTAAAAATGCTTCTCCCCTGAAAATTTCACATTTATTTAATTTGCAAATTACAAGTGCAACAGTTACAAAAATGTGAATCTATCAGAAAACTGCTAAAATTTGTTTTCATATTCACTTTCTCTAGTCTTATTGTTTGTTGGTTTGTTTTACTTCCTTTTCTTGAGTCTACACAGACTATTTATTCTAAGAAGATATTATTATTACATTAATCTTCCACAAGTATATTTTCTTCAACATTTCTATATGAAATAGTGTATGGTTTGGTACTGAAATATAGGCATGTGAAAAAGTACTAATTGTCTTATGCGTTTGAACACGTACTGAGAGAATTATAACCAAGAATTACATTCAATGCAAAGCTTTAAATGAAAGCAAATCCTGTAAAATGGTCTGATGACCCCTTCTTTTAATCAAATTTATGCCAGCTCACTGACTTTGCTCATGACTTGACTTCAATTTTGATTTTCTCTATGCAAATAAGTATTTCACTTGAATCCTTCAATGATGACCAACAGATAGAAAGGCAAAGAAATAATGACATACCTGAATAATCAGCTGTTTTGGTAAATACTGGGTCAATTAGGCCTTGTATCAGCATACAGAAGTTAATATCAAAATGTCTTGCTTAGGATGCAGCGGGAACTTCAGTGATCGGGAATACCTGCATTTAAAGGAATGTAAATTCTGGAAACTACACTGCAGTTCCCAGCTCTCAAGTAGTGACAAGAGTAGATGACCTGATCAATGTTCAACTCCACACTTTTGCTAGTTTTAGTCACTATTTCATTGACAATTAGAAGTTACTACACTGAATACAAAAAACAGACCTCTGAAATTATTGAAATGAGCACCCTTCCTCCACAAATAAGTCACAGCAATAAAGAAGAATGCACCCAAATTTTTCACTTCTTAGTTAAAATGTCTTTTTTTTTAAAATGTAGGGCTCTTTTTCATTTAGAAGGACATGCTATCATTCACAATAAGATGTCAGGTCTACACACATGATTTAACATGGATGAGCGTCATGTTATCACAGCTTTACCACCAATATTCTCAATCTTTTTCTTTCCAAAACAAAGCAAGACTGATGAATTGTTGTGGGTGTCTTTTTCTCAGACATTATGAATGAACACCAGACAGTGATGGAGGCAAGGCAAAAATTAAGGAACTGCCCTTATTCTGATTTAAAGGGATGAGAGAATATCCAGTGCCCTCACAGCATTACAAAGTTAGTGCTGAAACATCCGAACACAACTAGAGAAGTGCATCTCATCTGTTTTGTGTAGCACAGATGTACCGTTTAATTAAGCCATCAAAAAAAAATGAAGGAAAATGGAAACAAGGGGATACAAAAGAGAGGGAAACTTCTTCAGGAAGTTAAAGCACTCTTAATAAGTAACAACATGACATTAGTCATTAAGAAGCAAGAACTCTAAATAATGCATTCAGAACCTACAGATCTAAACCAGAAGATAACAAAGCCTCATAAATCTGTTTGTTCATTAAGTTAAAAAAAACCTAGACTTTGTGTTGCTATCATGTCAGCTGGCACCAAACTGTACGCAATTTAGTGCAACTACAAAGTGAAACCCATAGTCTACAATGGCAGGGTTTTTGATCACACTAATTAACAGCCATTTTGTTTAAAATAAACAGATACGACTCTAATTGCCTTTTTTACATAAGAAAGGGAAGATCTTAAAAGTGAAAGCATGCAAAGGGAAAGATCAGACAGTCGCCTTTCAGACTGATAAGAAAACTCTGTGTGAAATGAGCGCAAATGAAGTTTGAGACACTCTCTGGATTGACAGCAGGGAGACAGCAAAGCAAGAGGAGGAATGGTTTCCAAAGGTGGAAATGCAGGGCCACAGCTCCTTACAGCAGGAAAATGGTATACTTTAGAACCCTATTTTCTTGAGTTTTTTCTATCTTCTGAGCACCTGCTTGCAAGGAGTCTCATCTTCTGCAGGGCCCATTAGGCACCAGTGGCGTCCCATTTTGTGAAATTGTCAAATGTCACAGCCTGGTTAACATCTCTAAACAGAATCTGACAAAAGAAGTTAAATGTTGTAGGAAAGGAAGTAAAGAGAACAAGAGAAAGGCTTTCTGATCTCCATACCTGCACTTAACCCTGACACCAGAAGAGGGGCTAGACAGCACTGAACTCCACATACACAGAAAAAACATTCAGGTCCCTGCAAAGCCCTGATGAGTAACATGCAGGGCACGTGCAGGGACACATTCAACTTTTCTGGCTATCTTCAGTGAGCTTGAAAGGCAGCCTGGAGTTGCAATGAAGACAACGGGTTTTGGAGTTTTGTTTTTCGCACCAATGCTGGCTACTTCAGTCAGACAAATTCAATTCACCACTTTTCAGACTTAGCTTCAAGGTGCTTTTTAACAGCATTAAAACATGTAACATTGCAGACTAAGACAGTGAAGGAAGAACATCATTCTAGTTATGCTAAAAAGTTCCCTCTCCTTTTTCTCCACTTTTCTCCACCAATGAAATTCATAACCTATCCCTCCTCCCCAAATAGTATGCTTTGGGATATAAAGAAAGAATATCATCATCCAAAAATGCTTCCCTACACTTCAAGTGTGCAACATACCCACGCCCCTCTCAACAAGAAGTCCTCTGGTACAGCAACTTGCAGCATAATTCCATGGCATCACAAACTCCTGTGTAACAGCATATCCTCATTCATCTGCATGGGCTTCCACAGTTCTTCAGATTTAAGAACAAGGTTCTTACTTCTGAGATACTGCACAGACTGCATGTTTTCAGCATATTCAAAATATCATTTAAAGTTCCAAAATCACAGCAAATTGCTCCACTTAGGCACTGCAGGCTTTCATGCCATCATGGTAATGCTACAGCAGGAGGCAGCGCTTTGCATGAGCTGGTCCAAAATGTGGCAGCAACTCTCATTGGAATATGGGTATGTGAAAAACCTCATCATTTCCCATTGCATCTGATGGATGAACTTTTACTTGCTTTTCCTAATGCTATGCACTACAGTTTGTGTCTTTAAAACAACAATAGAAGTCCCACTCAAAAAGGATCTGTGACTTGTACTGTACACACAATTTCTCTCAGATGAAGCACAAAGAGGGAGAAGGAACACTGTAACACATATTAGACACACTAATGCCTCTGCTGCTGCAAGAAATTTAGATACTACAGTAGGAAAAGTGGCACAGAGCTGACAGCACAAATTACATCTCAAATGTTCACAGTTCCTCTTCTCGCTGGGACTACAGGACTGACTCTGGACTCTCTGGAATGCACAGGAAAGCTGGGGGGCACTGAACACACTGATCTGCAGGGTGCAGCTGGCTTAAAAGTCCCATAAGGCAACCCAGCAGCATTCACATACAAAGATTTTTCTGCTTTCAGCTGAAACTGCAAAGTAAAAATTAACCTACATAAATTTCTCAGAACTCAACTTCCCCAAATCAGTTTTAAATGGAACATTTCCAGCCAGCTTTAATGATAACAACATCAGAGAAGAACTTCATCACCAGAGCAATCTTCCTAGCCTTCAAATATTTTCTGAACTTGCAACATCAGACATATTCCCTATCAAAAACAAGCATCAGTTCATACTGTAGTGGAATTTCAGTACTACTGAAACAGTGCAATGTATTGTACTGCTGGCTGGAAATCTCAGACTGAATGACTTCAGCTCTCAGATCAGCAGCCAGAACAGACTACAGCTGAGCTAATTCGATGTAGATGAGGCCATGTTGTTGGTTTTCAAACATTAAAACCCCATAGAGTCACAGAACAGCAAGGGTGGTGTTGCCTGAAAAAGGACAGGCAGAAAGCCTCTCTCCAAGAAGCACAAACCAAGGTTGCCAAAATATGCCTACAAGAATTGCACTGTGGGTGAAGTAAGACATAAAAAAGGAAAGGAAGTCAGAAAACAAGCTGGGTATTAAGCATTACCCTACTGCTAGCAACACATCAGCAACCATATTGGAGAGCAACAAGTGATATATATGTGCAGCTGGTTTATCAGCTCACTACAGCCAAAGCAATACTTTCAAATTCAGACCATATTTATGTATCAACAGGTTATACACCGAATGTTAAAGGCAGTAGTTACTTTAGTACCACTCTTGGTAAAATCTGTTATGCTTTTCGTACCCAAAGATTACCCACAGAAGGAAACAATAATTTGGCTTGCTTCTGGTCTGTATGAAAACTGTTAAACAGCTAAAATTACAACCACAGCTCTTCATTTTCAAAGTCGCTATCTGACTTTTGAATCGAGAACCTATTAACATTTAAATTTCACTTTAATTCCTCCTGCTAAGTCACATGATGGGAAGAAAACAGGAAAAAATCCATCAAGTTTTAGCACTGCAAAACAAAACAGTACTTCATTTGACCTAAAAGGTCTATTTTAGCAAAACTAACTGAAGCCCGTAAAATAAACACGAAATAAGCACACAGCCTTAAACATTCCCCCCTTCATGTGCATACGTCCAACTTCCTTCCTCTAGATGTTGTGAAGGGCAACTTCGCATTAAAATCAGATGTCAAATTCTAACTAACTACTACTTATTGGTAATGAGTCTTTCAGCAGCAATTTTACACAGCACAATGACATAAACAATTGACCTCCAAAGATCCAACTACCCTTGTTAACTATCCTACTTCTTACAAAGGAAACATATCACCCCAATCTTGGAAGGCAGTTCAGGGACAGTGAGAATGAAGATCCTGGGCCCACTGTAGGAGAGGATCTGGTTCAAGACCATCTTAGGAACCTGAACGTATACAAGTCCATGGGACCTCATGAAATCTAACCATGGGTCTTGAAGGAGTTGGTAAATGACGTTACTAAGACACTGTCCATCATATTTGAAAAATCATGGCAGTCAGGTGAAGTTCCCGGTGACTGGAAAAAGGGAAATATAACCCCATTTTCAAGAAGGGAAAAATGGATGAGTCAGGGAACTACAGACCAATCAGCCTCACCTCTGTGCCTGGAAAAATCTTGGAGCAGATTGTCCTGGAAGGCATGCTGAGGCACATGAAAAAAAACAAGGTGTTTGGTGACAGCCAGCATGGCTTCACTAGCGGGAAATCCTCCCTAACTAATTTGGTGGCCTTCTATGATGGGGCTACGGAACTGATGGACAGGGGTAGAGTTGTTGATGTCATTCACCTGGACTTGTGCAAAGCATTTGACACTGTCTCACATGACATTCTAATCTCTAAGTTGAAGAGTCATCAATTTGATAGGTGGACCACTCGGTGGATAAACAATTGTATGGATGGCCACACGCAAAGAGTTGTGCTCAATGGCTCAATGCCCAGCTGGAGACCAGTAAAGAGTGGTGTCTCTCAGGGATCAGTGCTGGGACCGGCCTTGTTCAACATCTTTGTCAGTGACATGGACAATGGGATTGAGTGTACCCTCAGCAAGTTTGCTGATGACACCAAGCTTTGTGGTTCGGTTGATACGTTGGAGGGAAGGAATGCCATCCAGAGGGGCCATGACACGCTTGTGAGGTGGGCTAATTACAACCTGATGAAGTTTAACCATGCCAACTGCAAGGTCCCACACCTGGCTCGGAGCAATCCCAGGCACAGCTACAGGCTGGACAGAGATGAGATTCAGAGCAGCCCTGAGGAGAAGGTGTTGCTCAGTGAGAAAATGAACATGAGCTGACAGTGTGTTCTTGCAACACAGAAAGCCAACCATATCCTGGGCTGCATCAAAAGGAGTGTGACCAGCAGAATGAGGGAGGTGACTCTTCCCCTCTACTCTGCTCTCGTGAGACCTCACTTGAAATACTGTGTGCAGTTCTGGTGTCCTCAACATAAAAAGGACATGGAACTGTTGGAACAAGTGCAGAGGAGGGCCACG
>JASSUY010006755.1:24262-37270 GCA_032466535.1 Forpus xanthops
TGCTTGTACCAATTAGATGCTGACACGCTGGCACAGTTCTCTATATAAGCACAGCATTTGTAACCAATAAACAGAGCGTTCACGATAACTCTATGAGTGATGTGACTGACTCTCGCTCACCGCGACAGGTAATGGGTTCAAACTTAAACAGGGGAAGTTTAAATTGGATCTGAGGAAGAAATTTTTTACTGTACGGGAGGTGAGGCACTGGAATGGGTTGCCCAGGAAAGTTGTGAATGCTCCATCGCTGGCAGTGTTGAAGGCCGGGTTGGACATAGCCTTGGGTGACATGGTTTAGTGGGAGGTGTCCCTGCCCCTGAAGGGGGGTTGGAACTAGATGATCTTAGGGTTCTTTCCAACCCTAACTATTCTATGATTCTATGTAATTTGTTAGTGTTGAGAGACAAGTGAAAGAAGAATAACTCCCATCTATCCAGCTTACATATCCTGTATTCAGAATTCATTATGAGAAAATACCTGCTTAATAGTACAGCATAAAGCTAAGCCATGTACTATCTCTAGTTACAGCTTTACAACAGAGTACAACTCCTCCCAGATTAATAAAAAAGGCAAGTTATCATTGTTTGACTGTGCAAGCACCACACAGTGATTCTATGGTTCTATGATCACACATGGATGCAGCCAAGGGGGATTTCTTCATATCTCTGATTATCTTCTTACTAATACAAATACTGCAGGACTGCATCGCCACTTCCATTAGCGGAAGTTTATATTACCGTACTGGTGGTATTTGCTATCATAAACATGTTTGCTTCAGTTACACCATTCAGTCTGTATTTTCCACTGAAGATGAGCTTTTTTGCATAGGACAAAAGAAAAGAAGCAGAGAGCTTCAAGTGTACATACTAAACTCTTTCATGACAACAGTGGCAGGATCAGCGACAGAAGCAGAAGGTTCCATTTGCAAAGCATGACATTCAGATAAGCAAATTATGGAAGAGGAAATATCACTGTAAATCATCTACTGGAGCTATATTTCAGCTCAAAACTACTGCTTAGTGAGCAGGCTTCTTTTTAGGATGGAACAATTCAAAAGATGCTATCTTACACTAAGGAACAGTGTCCTATCAAAAATCATTCATCAGCTCACATGCAGCGTGTAAAGGAAAAACACTTCCTGATTCAGAAAATATATCACTGAATCAAGCCCAAACTCCATACATAATTTAATCACTAGCAATTTCTCCTTAGCCTTTAGTGTTCAGAATCACTAGTAAGACACTAAACTGATTCCCCTTCAGTGGTTCCTCTCCAATTAAGCTTGCCACAGAAAGCATCTCTATAGCTACTTTTGCTCACAGTGTCCTTTCCCCTTTACAGCTCCCTCCAGCAGTTTGAATTACTTAAATATACACCCTGATTGGTCTCCTGCTTTTCTGGAGATGCAGCTTCCATTTAGTCAAATCCAGTACGGAATTTTTGCTCCCATCACTCAGCTAAGTGAGAAAAAAAGAATCTAACAACAGAATTTCCCATGTAGGCCATTCTTTTCTGAAGGAAAACAAACACACACACACACACACAAAAAAAAAAAACCCAAACAAGAAATCAAAGAGCATAGTCAAGGAAGTGCTTTTTGTCAGGAATACATCTTTATGGCCTCTTCTAGGCAGCAGGGCAAGCACCACAGGTGTCTTCAGGAAATATTCTGGAAGCAAAACTATTTTTTGTGAAAAGTAACAAGATTAAGCTTTGGAGGATTTTTTCTTGTTCATTGAGACTATATAATCTTTTCTTAAATGAAGAATACTTATCCCTCTTACTCATACAATTTGGATTAGAATTCCTAAAGATTTTGGCACTACATAAATTCTTCATAGGGATTAAAAAAACTTAAACATGAACATGTTAGAAGATTCATATCCTTAGACCACACCATCATGCAACAGAAATAGCTTTCATAGATATGCAGGATCTCTGCCTTGCACAGGATAACTCCAGTAATATTGCACATGCCAGAATGTCTCCATCAGTGTTTGCATACATATATCTGTATATATTTTCACTTACATACATGTACATGCTATATACAAGCAGGTTTCTTGCACATTCTCCCATGAGATGTTCAGTAGCTTCAGTAGGTGATTTGCATTTTAAGTTTTATTAAAATAGGCTTAATCACAGTGCTCTAAAGCTCACCTGAACAGCACTTACATAAGCAAATTGAAAATTCATTTTTAAAGCCCTTCAGCACAATCTCAAAGGCCTCAGAAATGATCCTTCCACAGGTCTCAAGCACTCTCCTTCAAAAGAACCCAAGCATGTAACATAGCAGGACTTTGCAGCATGTGAAGTCATTCATCAGAGCAGATGTTAGTTTAGTTTCCACACTTTCAGCGTGCATAAAGCAATAAAACAGGCACATACCTTTTGATGGCATGCCACGTAAGTGTTGTTTCTTTAATGCACTTCTGGTCCCATGGAAACATTTCTAATATAAAATAGTGAAATTGCACATACTCTTCTTTCTCCTGATCTCATCCCATGCTCATATTAAAAAAGATTAAGTATTTTAACCTAACAAAAACATTGATTAGAATTATATTTTACAGCCTGCACAATTTTCATAGTGCCTTATCACTGAAAATGCAGCCACTTCTAGAGAGGAATCCAGGAGCTGATCAACAGCACACAACACTGTTATAGCACAGTTCACAGCAAGAAATTAACACATCAGATATAATTAAAAAAAATCACCAACTAATTGAAGAAACTCTATGTCCTCATCTCTAAAAAAACACAAGAGACTTTAAAAGTAAGCATGCTAAGGAAGATAAAACATATTCCATCATATATGGCTCTATGCCAAGCCACCCTACAGGGCCTCTGTTTAGCCTCAAACAGCATTTACATACAAACAAAAATTCTCATCCATGTTCTGCCCTTGAATATGTACATGCAGCTCCCACTGAAGTAAGTGGCAGCTGCATCTGCACAGCTGAGGGCAGAATTCAACCTTATGTACAGTTCACTATCAGAGATACAAAATCAGCTCTTTTGAAAACTCACTGAGTCTTGAAACCACTCAAGAAAGCATTCCTCCCCAGAAGAGACTCCTAAGTAAAAAGTGTAAAACATTTTAGTCATGTTTTTGGTGCTTCTGTGATACGAAAACCAAAAGGAAGGTGCTATGCTCATGCTGTTTGTACTTCTCACAAAGCATCATATGTAATGCTGTGCTTTACATATGAAAATATGGGTGGGTGTATTATTCTGAGTGGGAATATCCAGTGTCCACTCTGGAATTGCTGACACATGCCAGCTACCTCAGACCCTCTACACTCTCAAGCATCATTTATTGTAGTCAATATGAAAATATGTGGTTTGTACAAAGAGCAGTTTTTTCCTCTTCTCAGTAAAAATACTAATGAAAAGCTAAAGATCTTTCTTCTGGCTTCTCTTTTTCCCGGCTTCTCTTTCTCCCTATATTTATTTATTTCCTGTATTTATTTATTACTTTCATCATTAAGCCAAATGGGATGGTAGCCTCTTATGACTCACTCAAGGTAAAAAAAAAACCAAACAAACAAAAAAACAAAACAAAACAAAAATAAAAAAAAAAAACCCACAAAAAAAAACAACCCCCCCAAAAAAAAAGGTCAGGTACAGAAACAGAATCACCTAAGCCCACCAGCAAGATGTCACAACCCTATCCAGAACTGCGATACAGTAACAACATATGCTTTCAGTATGTCAGAGAACAAGGGTTTGTTCAGGGATAAGAAATTACAGCTAATTTGTACCCAAGCCATTCCAGTGTCTTCCCCTAAAGTTATTCTTTAAAATGAGGTAGTTTCTCTTCCTTTCCTTAATGACACCTTTTTCTGGGTGAAAGTCCACCAGCCTTCTCCTACCATGCCCCTTCAGTTATTTCTTGAAACAAGGACATGTGTTTCCAGTAAGGCCAAAGCAGAGAAGAGGCACGTGTGAGCGTACCATTCAACTTCCCGTTTCGGTGCAGATTCTGCACAGCTATTCTGGGACTGCCGGAACTGTGCAGCAGAAAAGCATCAAGCATACAGGGGAATCCCCTTCAGTCACTTTTATTATTCTGGCAAAAAATTAGTGATGATGTGTCTCCTTAGACACAGTACTGGGCAGTAGGGTGTTCTTTATTTTAAGTAAAGGCAGGAAATGAGTAATAGATTTCCTCTGCAGTCAAACTGGGGCTTGAGGCTGGCTAGTTGAGAGAGCTTTAGCTACTCAATATTTCAACTTTGTGCAAAATGGGGAATAGCAACAATCCTTACTAGCTTCATAATTTTTGGATGCTTCTAGTTCAAAAATATTAACTACCTGTGAGCCTTATCCTGCACCTCTATAAGGAATATGCTGATCTTACCACCTGGGAAATCAAGGCAAAGAGAGGTCTACAGAGACACATAGAGAGGACAGGAAGCCACTGCTTCCTCATGTGGCACTAATTCATTTTCCCTGTCATTTCCCACTATTATGAAAACCAGTTCTGTTCCCCCACTGGTAGGAAATATAGGGACACTTACATATATATATATATATATATATATGCATATATATATATATATGCATATGTATATATATGTATCTTTGGTCAGAATAGGTCCAGATGCTCTTGCAATAACCCCGCCCCGCCACATGTGTTTTGTTTACTTGAGACCTCCTCCTACCATTACTCCCACTGATGAAGCTACACAACTGTTAGTAAGGTTTTAGTGGAGAAAAATGCTTTTGCAGGCAATGCTGCTGTTAGCTCACAGCACCAGCGCATGTTTAAGACTCCTTTTCACCTGAATGAGAACAGCCCAGTTCCTGTGTGTATTTAATCTTCCAGCAATACTGGCAATGCTGCTTTTTTGCCTAGCAGGACTGAAGAGCCACATCAGCCAACTTCTCCAAGTAGAAAATCAAGTGAAAGAATTAAAGCTAAAGAAGCCACCAACATAAAAACCACACAACTTAATAAATAATGGACTAAGGAGAATCAGATGGACATGCGAACAAATTCACAAACAAATTTAGAAAAAATGAAGTTGTTTGAATTTCAAAGGAATTTGAAATATTTAATGAACAAGGATCTTAATTCCAATTGGGTAATGGCTAATTAAAACCAAAATGCAATAAAATTCTACAGTAAAGCAACAGCTAATTTTGACAGCATGGATTTGTTACTCTGACTACTTAAACTCTCATTCTGTTTTATTCTTTGCTGGCAGAATTAAACTTGGCTGTTGGGTCTGGATTTGCCCCATTTTCCTCAGAAAATCAACTCATGCTGGAGAAGACAGTGTCAACTTCTCTTAAGTTGTACTGGACATGGTTTCCTGACACTGACTTCCCTTTCCTCAAACTCAAAATTTCAACGCACTAGCAGTATTTCTACTAAACAAGCATCTCTAGCATTCAGCTTCTTCCCATCATTGAAAAATCTCATGAAGCCCTTCAACTAACCTAAATCTCTTGTTGACCCACAAGCTTCCAATTCACCCTCGTGCTTCACTAACCCCAAAACCTGGCTTAGTCCCACTATGCTCAATGGTGCGGTGAATCTCTGTAGGTTACAGGAGACTGTGGAGTCCAGCTACCTTTGCTTTCCAAATCATACTTTTGGTTTCCTCCTTTTGTAGCTGTCTTAGAAGGTGAATAAACAAAGAGAAAGGTCACCCCATTGACACACCGTTTATACATTTCTTACATTAAGTATTCAGTCACTTTAAATAAGAAAATACAGACACGTGCTGTCTCTCATCCACAGCAATGCAGACTGTGAGAGCAGCCACTCTGCAGGGTACAGAGCCATGCCAAGGCAGTTACATGGTTTCTGGTGGTCAGAAGCACAAGAGAGACACTGCTGCCAGAAAAACAAGAGTAAAAGCACATCTACCCCTACACGCACAGGACAGCACATGCTGGAACTCCATTGGACAAAAGCTTTTGCTGTGTATACAGTTTGCACCTCTCTGAATGACTACAATATGCAGAAGCAATGGTGAATAAGGTCTCCTCAGTAGCCCACTTAACAAAGTTTCAGTATCTGCTCTTGGCCACTAGCACAAGAAAGTGATCTGTTTTCTCCAGCTAAGGGAAGTTTATTCAGGTTCTGTCTCCCTCCTGCCTTCTCTTTCAGCTTTGCATATGCTCACTGCACCATCAGAGTTCAGACAACTCTTAATATTCCACTGCTGAGGCTGTCTCATTGGGTTTTTGTCCAAATCCACAGACACTGCCTGTATTTCAACATGGCTTTTCTTTTTACTTAGTCAGAAGATATCTCTGTTTGGTTCTACACAGTTAGACACCCAGCTATTTCTGAGGAAAACCTTTCTTCACTGGCAATACTCTGCCTTGCGTCAGCTTTCTTCAACTTTGACTTTAGTAGGTCTTGTTGCTCTAGGCTGGTTCAGAGCTGGAGCTGCCAACTTGCCATTTCCTATGGCACTTTAAAGGGATACTTGCTCCACAAGCAGATGAACAAAAGCAGACATCTTTTTTCTGGATTTTCATCTATAAACCGAATTTCTAAATGTTTCTATTATACCTGCACCCCACATTTCTTAATTTCTTACTCATGGAGAAAAATTAAATTTAATATGCAAGAATTTAGCTCTGCTTAAAACTTCATAAACTTTTCACAAAACAAAATTAATACCGGTTTTACTCAGTTATTGCTACCTAGCACTATCATACAAAACTGAGGACTTAAAATAATTCAGCAGTGACCTATAAGAAATTCAGAAATTTCAAATTAACTGAAATTACAGAGATGGAAAGTTGAATTTAATGAAATCATTCAAATACAAAAATAATGTGTGCTGTATAAGAAACAGTTCCTCAGAACAAGAACTTACAACTCAGAGACCACAAACAGGCTTACAACCCTTTATGTCCCTTGTGTTGTCCAAGCAAGAACAGATCCACAGAATAATCCATGAAATACTTGATGTCAGTTCCAGTTTCACTAAGTAACGAAACACATGTTGACATCATTGATACAGGATGAGGATTGTGACCCAGTATGTCATAAAAAAAAACAACAGACCAACCTAGTAGCACTGACATAATATGGTAGCAGGGTGCTAGTAAGAGACTGAAATGATGTCTCCTGCCCATATAACTGCAGTACACCTTCTCCATAGCATAGATGTAGTTGGTCCTTGGACATACTAATCAATAATCATGTCCCTCTATATATACACCATGGTGGGAAAGAGGGAAAGTGATGGGGAGTGAGAGCATGAACCGTTTTAATTTTGCCTCATATTTTTTTCTTGTAAATAGATTTGCATAGCTTTGTCTCCACTTCAAAGAGCTCATTTGAAAATCCACATCTAAAACCCAGTTGAAAAGAAAGTTACAAATTACCAGCGAAGCAGAAATCCTCAGTCTCACCACCATGCTGGTGTCATTTCCCTATCCGTACAGCTGACCCAGGTCTTTTGGGTTGCTTTCATTCTTCCCCCTTCTCACATTGTGAGTGCTTGACTGTGGCTGCTAGTCAAACATATCCTCCAGGCTCCCAGTGTTGTTTTATAAAAGGATGAAGAATCAAAAGACAGAGATGTGCAAAACCTGCCCCATGGGTTCTGCAGGGATCAGTAAGATGAGTACCTTGTTTTTACAGATTGATTTTGAGTAAAATTTTTTAAAAAGAAAAACAGAAAAAGTGAGGAATTGCCAGAAGAAATTTTCAGTTTCCAGTAGTCTTGTCTGCTAAACAAACACAAGCCAAGCACCACGAACACACAGTTACAGTGTCTGAAGAAAAATCACTCAAAAAAAACTTTCAAGGGTGATTTCCCTCTGGGGCTAAAGACCAGCACTACAAAGCACATCAACTTTTGTGATTTCTTATCACAAGTCTAGCAAGACTGAGTCTTTTTTTTGAGTCCTTAGTTTCACTTAATTCCACAGAAGTATTAGTTTCCATTAAAAGCAAAAAAACCTGCCGATGGCCTGTAAGTGTTTGCAAGATTACACCTGCAACGTTGACACGAAATTTAAGTAATACAGGGCTTACACTGTCCCTTTAGAAGTACACTGACCTGAAAGCTTAGGTATTACTAAGGTCCTGTTTTTAAAAGTACTTTCTTAAGTTCCAAGAACTTTGATATTGTTATATTTTTCTCTTCTTTTGGTTAACTACAAAATTGCAAGCAGCCAGAAGCATTAGTAATCCCTAAAAATAGCCATCCTATCCTCCTTCCCAAATTTAGAAATATACGTCATTTCTCAGGAAAATGGAGAATTAAAGCATTTGCTAAAATAAAGGTGGAGCATCCTATTTTTGCCTTTTTAGTAAGCACTTTTCTTTTTCCCTCTTGACGCTTCTTTTCATCTTCATATCCCTAATCCTCATTTCCTCACACCTAATTTTACTCTTGGGAGTAACTGTCACTATCACTCGCATTGTCCAACTCTTTTCAGTTTTCCCTCATTTTCAGTTTATTCATCCATTGCTTCCTTCCACTTCAAGCTCCTTCTTCCCAGCTCAACTTTTCCCTAATAAAACTGCCTTAGAGAAGCACACTTCTCTAGCTCTATTTGGGTCCCATTTCAATGATTGTAAAAGGGCATAACTATATAGCTAGGAAAAAAAAATATTGAGACTATTAGAGCTGATAAGAAAAAAAATGTGAGTGACTAATTTACGTATAAAATAAGGTCAGACTCAGTTGGCAGACTGATGCAAAAGAAGAAACAAACATTTCTGGAGATGTAAAAGGGCTACTTCAACTTAAACTATTTCAATTTTTCATTTCCAGAGGCTTTGCCTAAAAATTATTTATTAAAACACACCCTCAGTAAGGTTCTGAAGGATTTTATGATACTAAATATAAAACAAAGCTTTCATTTTTGATTCTGTAAAATAACTTCAGTTCAGCTCAAATAGAAGACCTTCCCCTTACCCTCTAAAAAACCCTTCTCCAAAATGTTTTTATTTGATGTGAAATAACTGTAGATCTCACACCAATAAGCACACTGAAAAATTTACTTCTGTGTAAAGACTTCTGGATGCCTCCGGGATGAAGACCACTGTTATCAGCCCTAGAAATAATTAACCAACATTTAAGGAATGCCAAATGAGCCTCTGCATTATGCATTAGATCTTCCTACCTTCCAAACACTATTAATGTTAAGGGAACATCTGTGACTCCAATGGATGACAAATTACTCTCCTTTTTCTAAATATTTCCTGTACCATCCTTTGATCTGCTAACTTCCCACCAAAATCGTCCTTCTTTCTGGCATTTTTGGCTTGTGTGACAGTGACATTTTTGCCAACACTCCCTTGACAAAACTCTACCCTGCTCTCTGAAAACATTGTCTGATGTCCACCTCTTTTCTCCACCCTTTTAGGGAAAATACAGCACTATGTGGAGGATTGCTGGTGTATCCCTACTCATACCTTGTTTTCCTCCTCTCCTTCCTCAGGTGTCCTCCCATCCCACACCAGCACACTGTAGACTTCCTCCTACCACGTTGCCAGAGCATGGAGGCTGGGCTCGGCAGCTAGCTGAGCCACAACCTGAGAATTCTCAGCAAAAACCCCAGTGCTCCCACAGTCATGCAACCGGTGATGCATTTTCAGGTCCTCCAGTGAGTTTGTGCTTTGGCAGCTAGCTTCATGACAATCCAGCCTGGAAACCTCAACTTAAATAAAAATGAGCAGAGTGCTTGTCTTTTGTTTCCTTGAACAGTCAATATTCCAACGTCCATACCTCACACATTTACTGATGTAAATTCAAATAATTTAAGATTTAATTTCCAGTCCCATTTCTTATTCTACCTGCTGCCAAAACTCAGTCAAACAAAAGCTATACTTACCAGGTCCAGCTCTCAACTGTCTGTCTCTTTAAATCCCTTTCCTCTGCTCTTGCAGCGGACATGTCTGGTGATCTGGTTAACTCTCCCATCTCTCAATCACAGATACCCTCCACCCAACCCACTTTGAGCAAATGAGTAGAAAACGCTGTCCCTGAACAGAAGGAAATTTATTGTATAGCCAGTAATTATAAATTAATATTACCAATCCCATGAAGGGCATAGAAATCTCTCTTACAAAATCAAAGAATGAAAGTGCAGCCCTTTGTACAAAAGGGAGAGGTAAAGGTAGTATTTCTAATTGAAAATTAAAGCAAGAAGCACAATACTAGCAAAGTATATTTATTGTGTTAACATACCATTTGTCTTCTGGGCAAGTTACTAAAGGTCATTTGTTCTTCATGGCAAGTGTTGAAAATAGTTTGTGTTGTGGGTCTAACTTAAAGGAACAATGTCAAAACCCTCAGGCCCAAAATGACCTTTTTATGCCAACACAGAGATCTAAATCTCTTACTGAGGATAGTGGTGATGTTTGCATTTCACTCTCTCCCCTCCCTCCTTCTCCTAACGCCACTGCCTTCCACATGAAACACCTCACCACAGAAGACGGCATGGACTGCAAAGTTAACATGCTCACTCCACACCTTGCATTGCGCATCCCTTGCTCTGCCCATCCCTTGCTCTGTCCATCCTTCCAGACACCCAAGACAAGCAGCTTGATGATGTAACTGGCTCCCAAACTGCCCTCCAACCAAGCAAAAGGTAGTGTATTTGTGAGGGAGAGAAAAGGGAGGGTACCATATACTCACCCTCAGCTCCCAGAAGAAAAGGAGCACAAGCTGCCATGTGCTCTGGAAGGTAGGACATGATGACATGGTCAGTTCTCGTTTCAAAACCCCTAGGAATCTGATGTTTTCCTGCCTGAACAGAGACTCTTGGGGTCACATCTGCTTCTCTCAGAAGGACCTTACTGTAACAGAGGGAGGATCAGTTAAGGTGATGCCGATGAAATAAAAAAATACATGCTTACATGATAGGCACACAGAGAGGCAGATATAGATATATATATATATATCTGGATTTAAATATGAAGTTCAAGGTTCTGAATGGTTGCAGACTGACAAAACACCTGGAGCCTGATGTGATAACTTAAAACACAGCTCATCTTCACTAGTATGCAGATGCTCTCTCTTAAGTGTAAGATCAGTGTGGTGGCCTTGATCTCCTTCTTGGTATTGTCACATTATCCTCAAGTCTATTTAGTCTGGGCTTATTGTGAGCTCCTGAAGATGCAGGACCCAAAAAGACACTAAATAGTATTTCAGAAGAAGAAACTACAATATATGCATTGTTGAACTGCGAACACCATTTCACTTCCAAGGAGACAATCCTGCTGCACAGGATGAGGCTGCACCACTGCTGCCTGTGTTGCTGCCACTCTTTTGTGGGTGAAGAGAGACCTTCTGTCTCTACAGCCATCATTCCCACGCTTCTGAGCCATACCTGTGATTTCTGATGTACGATACATCACATACATGAAACGAATGAGAATATAGGCAACATGTCATGTTCTACCCCACGCATCCCCCACAGGGTTATATGGAGAAGATACGCCTTTTCCAGGCTGAATCCCACAAGGTGAACACCTTCCATGAACTAATGAGGAGCAGGTTTAACATAACCTTTCAGAAGGCACTCGGCACTTTGCAGGATTTAAATGCAAAAGCCTCAAAAAGGCAAAGCTCATTTTCCTGAATTCCCAGCTCTGGCTGCCATTTGTGACAGACTTCACACATTTATGTGCTGCCCTGTCACATTTGGGTGGCAAAAAAATGGCAAAGTATAGATGCAGTGACAAGTAGATGAGACATGTTTTTCCTCTTTAGTGTTCTTAGGCTCAGATTTCCCTTCAACACATAGAGCAAGAGAAAAAACCCTTGGGGCAGACAGAAACAGTTTAAGAGTTTAGTTGCTTCGTAATTGTGAAAAGGATTTTAAAAAATTAAAAATTAAAATGTTATGAAATATAGAGCAACCTTGGCCTTGCTGAAATTCTAAGTGGAGACTTTCACATGTGTAATGTAATAAATAAAAATATGCACAGGCATATATTTTAATGCATATTTTTACACATAGAACTTCTGAGTGAATTTCTATATTCAATGCATGAACTATATTAACAGCTCAGACAAGACTATGGCTCCTACAAAATCCAATATTTATTTTCCTTAATGTAAGGATCCGAGAGCAAACTAGTTACCTGGCTATCTAATACATCCTCTTGGAAGGCCGTACAAGTTTAAAACAACAGCAACAGAAATCCCTATAAAATAAACCAACTGTTGTGGTTTAAGCCCAGCTGGTAACTCAATTAGTACTTGGATGGGAGACCGCCTGGGAATCCCAGGTGCCAACATGGGGCATGAAGGGATGAGATAACGACAGATCTGACCAGAGCGTGTCTGATTGTATTTGTGATAAGCATTCATTATTTCAGAATAATAGTAATTTATCACAATATTGATTTATTTGCTCTCAGAGTTGTTACGCTTGGTCTTGAAGTTTCAGCGTGTCGTACCTTACATCCAGGCAGTATTTGCTGGTTTAGCATTTATTGACTTTGGGTCCTGGGCTAACATTGTTTTGCTGTACTTTATGGTAATGACTTGTAATACAATAGAATCATTGATCATGAAACAGGCCTGGCTTGTGTTCCCAGCATGGTCATCACCTCTGTACTATGGGAGGCATAAAATGGAATTTTTTAGCAATTACACGTCTTTTTTTTTCTCCTTGCAGGAATAACCTATGAAGGAGACATTTCCCCACACACCCTGCCCCCACCCGCAGGCTATTTACAGCAACATTTGAGAATTCTAAAGGTTTTGGATGCCCTTTGGATACCCCTAAAACCTGCATGCTGCTTTTGCTGGGGATCAGCATGTTGCCACAAATACTGCATTGTGTTTTAGCCATGGCCATACTACCTTGAGAAAACCCTCAAAAGTTAAGCAGGGTCAGGCTTGGGTCTTGTCTAAGGTTAAACAACAGTCTAAGTTGCAAAGGACCTTAAGATCATCTAGTTCCAACCCCCTGCCATGGGCAGGGAGAACTCCCACTAAACCATGCCACCCAAGGCTATGTCCAACCCGGCCTTGAACACCACCAGCGATGGAGCATTCACAACTT
>JASSUY010006756.1:0-19239 GCA_032466535.1 Forpus xanthops
AAATCCATAACACAGTGCTACACCAGCTACTGCTTAAAGAAAAATGACTGCTGCTGCTAAACCCATGACAATGCCCTAAGCCCATGGCAGAATGACACAAAAATCTGTTACATTCTCTTATGCTCTAACACTGATCCATTCTTCTCTTCTGAAGGTTGCATTGTCAGGTGAACCTTAAACAAGTTAAATTATCTCATAGGTGCGAAACTGAAACTCTGTTCAGTTCTTCTTACCAAATTATGAAGTTGGTACTGGTAGGTCAAGACCATGGAACTCAGAGCACTGTGCACAGTTCTGGTGTCCTCAACATAAGTAGGACACGGAGGTGTTGGAGCAAATCCAGAGGAGACCACAGGGATGATCAGGGGCTGGAGCACCTCCTGTATGGAGTCAGGCTGTGAATATTGGGGCTGTTGAGCCTGGAGAAGAGAAGGCTGTGTGGAGACCTGAGAGCAGCTTCCATTGTCTGAAGGTGGTACAAGAATGTTGGAGAGGGACTCTTCATCAGAGTAAATGCTCCATCCCTGGCAGTGTTCAAGGCCAGGTTGGACTGAGTTTTGGGTGATGTGGTCTGCTGTAAGGTGTCCCTGCCCATGGCAGGGGGTTGTAACTGGATGATCTTAAGGTCCTTTCCAACCCAAACCATTCTATGATTCTATGGTGAAACCTCTCTTTCTCTGCTACAGATTGCAGTTTTTACTTTTGACTTCACCAGAAGCTATTGGAACTGTTGCTTATATTTCTAATTCATTTTTAGCAGAAACTTCATCTGGAGGAAGGAGGAAAAATGATATTACAAAACTTTAGACTTGGAGAAAAACATACTTGAAAAACAAATAGTCATGGAATTTTGGAGAAAGTCTGCATGTGACTTTTTTGTAAATAGATTACAAAAGTACTACAGAGGATCTGACATTCTTAACAGTAAAAATAATACAAGAATCTAATCCTGCAAGATGCTGAGTCTATGGGAACATGCAACATTTGGCAGCTCTCAGGAAGCTCTCAATAACTCTGATTCAGCCTTAAAAATGCTGTGATCCTGAGTTGCCCATTAAAGATGCACTAAATGCTTCCACTAAGGGAAGTCCCAATTATGTACTTTTATATAAAAAAGGGGAAGTTAATGAATGAAAATGTAACAGCTCTGACGCTGCTGAAGTACTGAGCTGTCATTCTCATAACTTTCCCAGGGAGATAAATATGCTTTTTCCAGCTTCTCAGAAGTTATTACTGCATCTGATTTACAGGCAGTATAAAGGTAGAGAGGGGGGAAATCAGTGGCAACAGTTTTAGGGTTTTCATAATGAAAATTTTAAAAGCTTTTTTTTTTTTTTAAATTAACTGTAGGGAAATACCATATTTTTATTAAAGAAGAAATCATGGATTACAAACTGGTTTCTGTCTAATAGTCAGAATATTACTGAATTCAGAAGCATTCTTAATTTCAACTCAAACTTCTGAGGTTCACAGCTCTCCTGTAGACCAATCTAAAACCCTTATCTTTTAGTCCTTCCATTTGGAAAAGGGACTAAGATGCTCTGGATGAGACTAAAAGGACAGGGTGAATTTTAGATAAATTATTAGTGGAATATGTGCAATCTCTACCCTGTTTTAGTTATATCTATTACAGTGAGAAGATTCCCCTTCTGGAGGCTCCAGTTTGATTCAGCTGTCTACTGAAGGATTAGTTTAGGTTAGAATCCCAACTTTTAGACTACCAGAGTGTATTAGATTAATGCTAATCCTGTAGTTTCCAATGCCTGTATCTCTGCTTGTTTCCTTCTATTTTTGTATTCCTCATATCAAACACATAAGTGCTGCCCTGCTCCCCTCTACATCTTTTTGCTATTAGGATGATAGCAGCTGGCAGTATCCACTGAGATCAGAGCCCTGTTATAATATACAGGCTGCAGATGTGCTGTCTAAAAGGCAACCTCAGCCTTAAGAGCTGTCCTGTACAAATATAGCAAGGAAAGATGGATGAAAAAAGTGATCATGGAGGACATGTGAATTTGACATAATCCTCAAGCAGTCTGTATTGAGAATCAAACCTAAGTTTCTTGCTTTCAAACCCTGCATGTAACCAAATAAATCTTCGTATCTCTGTCCATGTCCTCATTTTAGGGTCATCTTGAAAGAGTGGCTGTAGTGGTGCAAGTGAATGCAAAGTCATAGTAAGAGAAAAGAGGCAACTCATTAGACCCCAGGGAGATAAAACTTGTACCCACCAAAGCAGATAAATCCTCGATATTGTGTTTAAATGTAGTTGTTTAAATGTTTACCTGCATCAAAGAAGGTAAATTGTCAATGTCGTGTTTAAATGTAGGTATCTGCAATACAGGTTTGACTCATCCCTTGTGTGCATGTCAGCTCAGGCTCCCTGATGCACATGGAAAGGGAGTCCATGAGAGTGGTTGAAATTTATCTCATCTTAAAAGTTTATTATGTTTGCTGGGGTGCGTCTTACCCTTACTTCCATTGACTCTACTGACTACAGCATCTATTGCATGTTAACTATAACGAGAACTTAAACTCTCAGCTCATACAGAGATGGTTGAATTGTGCACTTCCAAAACAGAGCTGAAAACCTCATTTTTAGTTCCTTTATGTGGGACCAAACTGCAGTTTACAAAAGGCCTTAGTATTTTCATCTGTATAAGCTCCAGTCAGTTAATTGTGTGTTGTTTCATCTTATGAAGAAGCTCAGTGATTTCACCTTCCTCATTTAGAAATTTCCCTCCCACCCCAGGTTCTCAGGTCACTTGGTAGCTGACAGCTTTATACCCTTCTACTGTCTCTGGGGGAGTGATAGGTAAGGAACAGGGAGTAGAGGGAAAGGGGATATGTAAAGAAAGGAGGCTGTTTTGTCCCATGTTTTGCAGAGACTCCATATCAGACAATGGAAGTGTTTATTTATTTTAGCACCTACAGCTCCTAAAATATTACAACTGTGTTCCACAGTGACTTGTTCACAATTCTTTGTTTCTGCAGACCCAGCAGCAGAGATGGAGAAAAAAGCTGGAAAATTAAAACATGCACAGCTACTCACCGTCTTTGTCTTTCCAATTATCACATTATTGACATGCAGTCTTGGCATATAAAGGGAGAAATAATTACAAGTACCTAAGGAAGTCAAGTGTTCAGCACCCTGGTGTTTGGTAAGTAGCAAAACCAGCATGCTTGGCAGGCAAAAGTTTATGAATCAGATCATACTCTTGAAACACATAATGTATCTTTGACACCATCATGCTTTGAAGTCTCTTCTTTGACAAAGAGATCAGAAAGAGATCATAAAGGAAATCTCAGTGAAAGAGGATAAACTAGAGTGGTTTTCAGGGGGAAAGAAACAACGTTACTGCTTGATATTGTACATGGCAAACCCCTTACAAGATAAAATAAACCAGATCAAAATAGGGGGAAAAACCCCAAAATTATAACCAAACTAAACCACAAAGCAATCTGCTTTAGTGTTCCCCTATTTTGTTTTCGGTTCATATCCTCTTTTAAAAGGTATCTGGTGATGATGCTAATATGCAGCATGCCTTGAATCCTAACAGGCAGAGTAGGTTAACTGAATGCAAATTCAAGTTTGTGTTTTTCCTTCATAAAGAAAAGCTTAAAACTACCTGAGACGTTTTGCCTTGCAGCTATGTCTGGATATTATCAGCAATTACATAAACCCCAGAAACCATCCAAGTAACGGCAGATATATTAAAAGACTTAATTGTTTACATAAAGGCTTTTTTGCAGCAAATATTAATGTGAAAAAGAATCTAGCTATTTGGTGGAGAAACTGATAAGTTTTTTTACAGATGAGATAATGCATTGACCTTGGACATAAGAGTGAGATGAATATATAGTGATTAAGCTTTTGTTGGGGAAAAGCTACAAGATTCCTGTAAATGGACTCACGAAAGCATGGGTTTATAAAAGCGAGGTCTTGCTTGACTAGCCTTATCTCCTTTCATGATAAAGTGACACACTTAGTGGATGAGGGAAAGGCTGTGGACATTGTCTACCCACAATTTAGTAAAGCCATTCTCCTGGAGAAACTGCACACTCAAGGACTGATCAGCCGTGATCCTGCATCAACGGTGCTGTTTGCTGGCTAAAAACCTGGCTGGACAGCCTGTTCCAAAGAGTCGTAGTGAACGGAGTTAAATGCAGTTGGTGGTCAATCAGAAGTGGTCTTCCCCGGGGCTCAATGTTGGGATCAGTTCTGTTTAATATCTTTGTCAGTGACCTGAACAAGAGGATTGAGTGAGACCTCAGTAAATTTGTAGATGACTCCAAGTTGGATGGGAGTGTTGATCTGCTGGAGGGTAGAAAGGTTCTACAGGGAGATCTGAATAGGTTGAGTCAATGGGCTGAGGACAACTGTATGAGGTTCATCAAGGCAAAGTGCTGGGTCCTGCACTTGGGTCACAACAACCCCCTGCAATGCTACAGGATTGGGAAAGAGAGTGCTGAAAGCTGCACAGTGGAAAAGAACCCAGGGGTGTTGGTGCGGTCAGCAGAAAAAGGACAGTGATCATCACTTGTTCTTTGCACTGGTGAGGCCACAGCTCAAATTCCGGGTTCAGTTTTAGGCCACTCGCTACAAGAGAGAAATTGAGGTGCTGGTGCGGGGCCAGAGAATGGCAACGGAGCTGGTGCAGGGCCTGAAGCATAAGTGAGATGGGGAATGGCTGAGGGACCTGGGGTGTTCAGTCTGGAGAAGAGAAGGCTCAGGGAGGACCTTATGGCTCTCTACAACTGCCTGAAAGGAGGATGCAGTGAGGTGGGGTCAGTCTCTTCTTCCAAGCAACAACTGAGGGGACAAGAGGAAATGGCCTCATGTTGCACCATGTTGAGTTGTATATTAGGAGCAACTTCTTCCCTGGAAGGGTTGTCAGGCATTGGAACAGGCTGCCCAGGGAAAGGTTGAGTGACCATTCCTGGAGGTATTTAAAGGGTGTGTAGATGGAACACTCGGACATGATTTATTGGTGGACTCGGAAGTACTAGGTTGGAATCATAATCTTAAGGGTCTTTTCCAACATAAACAATTCTGTGATTCTATAAACACGGTTTTGGAAAGGTCCAGCCAACCACATGGTCTGAGACTTAACTATTGAAACATCCAGTCAATCCCAGCTACTCAATTAAGGAGGTATTTCCCTGGCTCAAAGACAGTTTCTGTCTAAAACCTGAGGTCTGTGCACAGGTACTTCTTTAACAGCTGTGGATGTATATACCTTTTAGGAAAGAGAAGGCCTTGTGGGAATACAGCATAATAAGTAATAACTCTTAGCAGGGTGGAACTAAGACATTAATTGTTACCTCCAATGGTGTGTAACACAGTGGAGACCCAGATGCTAAATCATGTGGGAAGACATATGTTTTCTCTGATTAATTAGATCTGCTCCCTCAAAGAAATAAACTCTGCCTCCTAACATTATATTAAAGATGCTAATGCATCGTGCACACAGCAATGAGAAGTGATCTGCTTTGAGACAAAGTGTGCCGCATACTTCCTTGGTCCCTGTTGCTGCTGTTCAGTTCTTTATTATTGTGATGATTTATTGTTTGTTACTAAAGCTCTTTCTATTAAAAACCTCCAGCCTCCACTGTGGGTAAGTGCTTTGCAACTGATTGATTTTGGGATTTCCTCAAATTAAAGGAAAAAAAAAGAAAATGCATCAGAGCCAAAATGAACATTTCCATACTTGACTATTTAATGGTTGACGTGTGGAGCTGCAGTTCTTCAGATGGGTCTCCAAGAGTGGAACTGTACTGAAATAGGTCCATATAGACAAAGCATATTATTGAATAAGATATTTCCAGGCAGAATCTCCTAGCAAAAGTGGAGCTGGCTATCAAGGGAAATGACTAGGACTAGACAATTTCTCTTCACAGCACATTTTGGGATTCACCTGTTATTAGTTCTGACAAACCCCTTTTCTCCCCAGCTCCAGGGAAATTCAAAATGAGAGGCTGCTGCTTTGTTTGGTACGTTCAGGGAATTGTACCCTTCAAATCCACATTTAGTGCTCATACATAATGTTGAGCAGAAAAATGAGAAAGCAAATGAGCTGGTCCTTGAGGGAGTGTTGCAGATCCTATTTTTTCCATTCATTGATGATAGCTACAGATAGCCACACAGTCTGTGTTGCTGGATACCTAAGAGGGCTGTGCCAACTGACGAGTACTTCCAGTTATAGATACTATTTAGGCTGTATGACTATAGCTTCCTTAACCAATAGAGATTTTGTCTACTTTGCATTTGATTCAATGGGAACAGAACTGGGAATCTAGTCTGATTCAAAGAGCTTAATGCCAGAATTTCCAGGACTAACTAAACTGATTGTCTAAGGGTATGTTTGCAGTGCCAAGCTGTTGTTTGGGGCCTTTGATCATTGCCACATTTCATGCCTGTACCAGGATGGTTTGTGAGTAAACAGCAGTCTCCACTTTGCCCTGATATTTCTGCAAAGAAAGCCAAAACACGTGGACCATAGGGAAGCCACAGTATACAGTATTTTTCTATCAGTAAAAGCATAGGGCCAGGATTGTGTCCCACATGATACATGCCTCACAGCCTAGCAAGGGTTTTAGCTGCTACACCACTTGGTTAGCAGTGAGAAATGGAACACAAGAAACATGGAACAGAGAGCCAGCTTTGCCAAAGGTTTCTGTGAGAGCTTGGAGAATTCATTGACAATTAATTCAGATCAAAAGGGATGGGCTCAGATCTCCTCCTTCCCTGTCCTTGCTTGGCAGACTTTTAGGCTAGCAATTACGTTTTTGCACTGGTCCAGTACTGGAGGCTGGAAGGTATGGGAGTACATTGAGCCTGGCATGGCACTTAAGTTAGTTCTACTGTTGCATATATCTGCTTTACAAGTTTGGTGAGGTTTTATTGTGAGACACCAGATGCTTCAAGGCAGATTTCTCTCATCTGCATCAAGTGGTGTACAATCAGTACAAAAGCCTGAGCAATTTATCAAAATTTCTAGACTATGTGATGGTGAGAGATAAATATGAGAAGGTTCTGTAGAAAAGGGGGGCAAAGCAGGTGAATAGAATTTCATTAATAATAGCAGGGGTGTTCTGGGAAAAAAGGGAAATTTGTAGTGAAATGGTCCTTCCTCCTCTTTTTCCTTTAGCTGTGGATGGATTTCTTGACCCATTCACACATAAAATAGTTGGATGTACACACATGTATTTAGCCAGTGACTAGAGTAAACAGTTTCTTCTCAGAGGGGGCAAGGGAATGGATTATATAGTGGGTAAGTGGATCTTTTAAGATTTTTCCTTTTTTTTTGCCTAATAATCATCTAATGTTCTGAATAATTGGGAGTTTCAATTCAGATTTATTGTTCAGATTTTATTTTCAGATCCTCCAGATTTTGAAGGCTGTGTGGAAACCTCAGAGCAACTTCCACTGTATGAAGGGGGCCCACAAGAATGCTGGAGAGGGACTCTTCATCAGGGACTATAGTGACAGGACGAGGGGTGATGAGTTCAAACTTAAATATGGGACAGGCACTGGAACAGGCTGGCCCAGCAAGTTGTGAATGCTTCATCTCTGACAGTGTTCAAGGCCAGGCTGGACGGTGCTTAGAGAAACCTGGTCTAGTGGAAGTTGTCCCTGCCCATGGCAGGGGTTTGGAACTGGATGATCTTAAGGTCCTTTCCGACCCAAACCATTCTGTTATCCTATGTTTCTGTGATTCTATAATTCTATGATCCAGGGATAGAACTAAGTGTATAAATACAGTAAGAATTGAGACCTGTTGCCTTCCTTTGCCTTTTGATTTCAGAAGACTGATGAGGTGCAACCATGCAGACACCCTCTCAGAAGCTTTTAGCAGTCAAGAGGTGCATAGAGAGATGTGGGAATAGACCACATCACAGGAGCATCTTAAACCATTCCACAAAAGTAAGCAATTTCCAGCAGCTGTGTGGAAAGACATGGGTTTGAGTACTTATGTGGCCTCAGGCACAGATATCTTTAGCGGATTCACCCAGCTGACAACACCAATTTTAAATTCAGATTGAAGTGGATTGTATTGAAGCAAAAATACCTCCCCACCTGTGTCTCTTGGGCAATGCCATTGGCGTGCTGAAATCTCCTTCAGGCTTCCAGGAAGAAAACGTTGCTCGGTTCCGTAAATCCTGAAGTTTCCTTGTATGACATTAAACTCCTGAAAGCATCACTGGAAATCTCTATACATAGGTGTTTTCATTACACACAGTTCTCAGTACTGTTTTCTGCTTCTTCACTTTATGGCTAAAATCTTTCTGGCAAATCTGTTAGTTCCAGTCTTCCCAGAGGGATCAGACCTGGAGCCATACTTAGTGCAACAGTAGGAGGGAGATGGAAATTACTTTTCTCCCTTTCTGTAGGATATTGTGAGGAGATGTGGTTGGTTTGGGGAGATGCCAGAGGACTGTAAGGCCATAGAACAAACTTTGCAAGGATCTGGGGTGTTGGTTAGAGCTAACCTATACATCTATCTGACAGACGTTTAGCAATGCTTGTTACTGTTGACATCACTGAAGGATAGGGATTGTCATTACACTCCTGAGAGTAGACTATGCCTTCCAAAGCCTCATTACCCATTCTATTCTAGAATATCTCTAATTCTAAATCTGGTGTATGAGTTCATTCCTGGAAAATGTGTGCACCACTTTCTACCTACGTTGAAAATGGAACAGTTTTTGTTTTTCTCTTCCCCCCATGGGATCTTCTGCAAATATGACTAATTATATAGTCCATATTATTACTGAATTTTTACTTCTATAAAGACCTTTGATTTTTATCCTGCGAAGCACACACAGAGTTAGTATGTGATAATACATAATCCCATTGTAGGTACATTCATCTTTCTTTACATAGCCTCTTCTGCTTTGTCATAACCATTTGTCACACCTTAATTTGCCATGGCAGAACACATTGAGATGTCTTTGAATGCTTTTTAAATTATGTGATGAAGCTTGGCTTGTTCCTCTTATGTTTTGCTTTGAGATTTGAGCTTCAAGAGCATCCCTGTTCACCAGTGATTCTGTACTAAGCAGAAATAACTGTTTCTTTTGCATGATCCTTCTTTGGACTAAAATGTGTGACCTGACTTCATGAAACTGAGACAGGAGCTTGAAGACAGTGTCTGTGTCTGCCTAGGGAGCGACACTGGAAGTAAGTCATGATTTACTCTCTTTTTTAGACTGTTGTATCTCATAGGTTGAAGCTATGGAGAACATCTCCAACTTGGTGCAATCTGTGCAATCAGGAAGACAGTTGCAGCCCTGAGGGATGTTGAAGCCACTGCCTTCTTGTCCACTCTTTTCTTACTAGTAAACTATATTCTCACAATTTCCTTGATAGAAATAAATCTAAATAAATCATTTAATGAGAGATTTTCAAATCTTTTAAGGAAATCTGAGTTTTGTTTCACTGGTTTGGGTTGGTTGGTTGGTTGGTTGTTTTGATGGGGTTTCTTTGCAGTGGATTGAATTGCCATTTGGAATTAAACTCAACTGGAGGTTAGGAAAAGTATACACAGATGTCCTTTATGATTAATAAAGTTACAAAACATGGCATCACTAACCACTAGAGACATCTGGGGCTTCTATTTGCACTGTAATGAAATATTTAGTCAGTGAACATATATGATATTTGAAAAAGTGACCTTTGCTCAGCAACAGGATTTTTGTTCTCCCTTCTCTGGAAAAGAAATTAAAAAAAAAATAAAAAATAATAAAAAAAAAAAGGTGCATAGAATTCTGCAATGTTTGTGGTTTTTTTAAAATTTCTTTAGCTGTTTTGCACAATCTATTCTAATGCAATTGCGATGAAATACGTAAGGATGATAGCACCAGAACCTGATGGTGGTGAAAGTACCTCCACTGCAGTTTATGTTCTTCTAAAGCAGTTTTCCATGACTATTCACACTTAGGTGTTCTCTCCTTCTTTTGGGGGTCTTGATGCTGATGATGAAGAGAAGGTCAGAGTGACAAGTGCACTCCGTGGTATGTTTTCTCTTTCAAACAATAATAGAATCATAGAATAGTTAGGGTTGGAAGGGACCTTAAGATCATCTAGTTCCAACCCCCCCTGTCATGCCCAGGGACACCTCCCACTAAACCATGCCACCCAAGGCTATGTCCAACCCGCCCTTGAACAGTCAGCGATGGTGCATTCACAACTTCCCTGGGCAACACATTCCAGTGCCTCACCACCCTTACAGTAAAGAATTTCTTCTACATATCCAGTCTAAACTTCCCCAGTTTAAGTTTGAACCCGTTACCCCTTGTCCTCTAAGAGTCTTCAGGTTGTAAAACTAGTCTTGGTCTTTATTTTTTTTCTCCCTAAATGGTGTCTTTTTTTCCTTATAAACTTCTAGTTCTTCTAGTTCTTCTCTTAAGAGAGGCACGATCCTGACCTCAGGCAACAATGATTATTCTTTATCTAAATATATGTGCCTCTAAACAGCAACAGAAACATGACAAATGAGTATCAGTTGAAACCATAACCTCCAGCTTCCCTGGGATACACCAACTCTTTTAATGAGAGAAACCACAACCATTCTAGTCCTGAGAGGGTTGAAGATAAATGACTGTCTAATGTTGCTGTTTTGATCTATAGGACAAATACTGTGTTTCTATTGAGAGTGTTTATATAAAGCCAGCTAAAACCCATAGGCTGTGTTCTTTGCAGGTAAATCCACTTGGTTTCGCTAGTAGATAAAAGCAGAAATAGGTTTTTAAATCACTGCTTTCCCCAGGCTCAACCAGGACTATTTTCTTTCTCTTTTTTCTTTTTTTTTTTTTTTTTTCTATTTTCTTTAAATAAAAGACCAATGTTGGAACATTGTTGGAACAATAGATATTGCTCCATAATTGGAACAATATCTGAAAAGTAGTATCACAAACTTCACAGCACTCTTCCAAACTACCCTTGAAAGCCATGGAAAAAGCCCTGAAGGCCAAAGATGTTCTTTAAGGTCAACAAAATATTGTAGCAGGCAAAAAAAAGACACATGCAAAACTATCGATTTTAATGGAGCTCAGAGATAGAATTACAGTAATATTTCCAGTATTTCCAGTAATGCTGCCATTTTTTTCCTTTCACTTTCAAACTGTATTGCCACAATCTGTGATGTAGTATCATTATATCATATAAAGACTGTATCTCACATTTTAATTAACCCGGACAACTCATTTCTGTCTGATGCAAGCTTTTTGGTGGCTGGGATAGCGTCAGTAAAAAGAAGGTTCTTATCTTGAACAAAACCTTGACAGTACTCAGACACTTCTGTTGTGGTTTAGCCCCAGCAGCAACTAAGCCTGATACAGCTGCTTGCTCACTCACCACTGGTGGGATGGGGAGAGAATCAGAAGAGTAAAAGTGGAAAAACTTGTGTGTTGAGGTAAAGACAGCTTAATAAGTAAAGATGCACAGAAGCAAAGCAAAACAAGGAATTAATTCACCACTTCCTGTGGTCAGGATAGCAGGGCTCCATCACACCTAATGGTGACTTGAGAAGATAAATGCCATGACTCTGAATGTTCCCCCCTTCCTTCTTCTTCCCCCAGCTTTATAAACTGCATACCACATTATGTGGTTGACCACTTGTTTGTCAGTTTTGGGGAAAAGAAGCATGACAACAAAGCTATCTCCTGTCTAGGTACAATAGTGGCAAGTTGAAGCAGTCCAACTTTTGGTAGGCTTTTTTGAAGTGAAAAAATTTAGCCTCTGAAATAATTTACCATGTTGGAATAGCCAGTTTTGAACAGCCTAAAATCCAGTTTAGTACACTGAGAGCACAACAGGGCACAGACTGCTGAGAAGAACTGTACTTCTTGTCAGGCCCTGGGAAAACCTATAGCACAGAGGAAACAAGCACAGGCTCTGAGTTACTGCTCCCAAGTTCTCAGAAACTGGGAAAAGCCACAAACCCAAATCAATGGATGATGTGTGTCATTTGGGATCCTGCAACCGGCTTTTTACTGAGGGCACTGCATGTCCCAGGAAACAGATTTTTTAAAGAGACAAAACAAAGGAGAAGAATACCACAAGGCAAGGGGGAATGTGTTGAATCTTAAACAAGGGAAGTTCATGTTAGATATAAGGAAGAAGCTCTTTACTGTGAGGGTGCTGAGGTGCTTGCACAGGCTGACCAGAGAAGTGGTGAATGCCCTATCCCTGGCAGTGCTCAAGGCTGGGATGGACATATCCTTGGGTGACATGGTCTAGAGTGAGGTGGTCCTGCCCATGGCAGGGGTTTGGAACTGGATGATCTTCTGGACCTTTCCAACCCAAACCATTTTATGATTCTATGTTTCTATATTGTCACAGCGGCATGCATCACATTTTTCTTCTGAATTGAAGCTTTAGTGCCCACCCCTCCCATTTCACTTCTCACTCACACCTCTCCATCAATTTTCTGATCCTTGCTCACTTGGGGTCAATTTGCCCTGTAGAGTTCTGCCTCAAATATTAGAACTTTATAACATCTTTCCATGTCATCCTTTTATGAAGCTCAGATGTCAAGATTTGTTAAGCAGCAGAATTGACAAAGACTTTAACAGTTGTGCCCAGTTTTGTGGTAGGTCTCACCTCAGGGATTTTATCAATTTCCTTTAAAATCAAAGGGGAAAGAATACTAAGAAAAAGCATTCCTTACAAAACTTCATTTTATAAAACTACTGTAGCACAGCATTGGTTACATACAATGCAAAAGAAAACCTGCGAGCTTAACCAGTAATGTTCATAGGACAAATTAGGTCTTCATTATACACAAACAGGATACACTAAAAGACTTTCACCAAAACCGCGGAGGACTTCTGTGGCTTACCAACTTAAATTACCTCTCTCTCTCCTGATCTCGTAACCCACTCCAGGGGTTTATTTCACATCCAATCACCCCTTAAGACCTGCTGACATGGCCCAGCCAGTTCCTCTGGTTTATTTGTTTTTATATCATACTTATTAGCTGTGATAGAGACCAACAAGAGACCTTTCTCCCTCTCCCAACCTCCAGCCTTCATGTAACTTGTAATTGAGTTGTGGTTGGGGAACATTAACTCTCCAAAGGTATATGGAAATGTTTTCTCTGGCTGGTGATCTGGGAGATTTTATTGTCATGATTACCATCTTGCTTTTCTATTCTTAGCTCCCATTCTTGATTTTAGTGCCTGCCGCATCTCAAGAGGTTTTACAGAGACAGAAGTAATTTTCTTGAGAAGAATGTGAAAGTTTCCATGTGGTACAAAGTATGAAGAGGAATCATGGTCAAGTGAGTAAGAAATCAGAGTATGAATCAAACCAAGAGGAACGTTATTATTAAAGGCAGAGGCTTTGGGTCCTGGGAGACAGACTGTGTCTTCTAACGCTACTGTGCACTTTAGGGGGCAAAAAGGTAAAAACAGCACAGTTCTTTGCAGAGATCTATGTTTAATAATATGTGGGAGGGACTGCTGACAGCAAGAGAGCAAAGTATTTCTCAGTTCCTCTTTAACATATTTTGGTCTTCTAGTTATGAAGGGATTTACCAGGAGATTGAATACAGTACGCAAGTCCTTTAATATCAACACAGTTTGAGTCCAAACCAAACATTCCATAAATCAGCAACAAGCCTTTACCCTTGATCAAGTGGGGATTTAATGAGATTAGAAGCCAGTGCCAGGATCGCCTCTCTTGGCCGCATGTAAGGAGAAAGATCTGCTCCCAAAATGAGCATCTGTATTCTTTGGTTGGACAGATCAAACCACTAATTATACTATTATTAGCTTTGGGGAAATCCATGGGAGAATGTGAAGGTGGAAGAAGTTCTAGTGCTGTGGATAGAGTGGTGGAAGGGAAAAAGAGTGACTGCTGAATAATACTCTTTTCTACAGAGATGACTTTTCAAACCTTTCCAAACCTCCTCTGCACTCCAAACCACATAGGATCATAGAACCACAGAATAGTTTGGGTTGGAAAGGACCTTAAGATCATCCAGTTCCAAGCCCCTGACATGGGCAGGGACACCTCACACTAGACCATGTCGCCCAAAGCTCTGTCCTATCTGGCCTTGAATACTGACAGGGATGGAGCATTTGCCACTTCTCTGGGCAACCTGTTCCAGTACCTCACCATCCTCACAGTAAAGAGCCTTCTTATATCTAACTTGAACTTCCTGTTTCAGTTTCAACCCATCATCCCTTGTTCTGTTGCTACAATCCTCCCACTGCCCTCCCTCTATAGTTTTACTGCCATTTCTTGGAGGCCTGGCATCACCTCCACATCCTTTCCTTGGTATTCCAGCAGCATATCACTGACATATATTTTCTTTAAGAGCTGTAAATGAGGATGAGAATCCCAGGAGCTGTCAAGAATGTATTCTTCTGCCTTGTGGGACAATCTTACAGCTATTTCTTTTGCCACAGCCAACAGAACAATACACTTTCTGATTCCACTACAAACTTTCATTTCCCCCCACCAGTAAATGTGAGAAAAAAGAAACAAATACACTCTGCTTAGCAGTAAAGCTGGATAAATCAAACTAGTTTATAGCCAGTGATTCACCAGTTTTGGAGAGTAGCCACATACTATGGTGATGCACAGTTCAGTTTGGCTTTCCGGTGCTTGGATGCTGTCCTTCAGTCTTTGTAAACTATCCACGCCCTTTAGAAGGCATACTCCAAATCTTGATGAATTGTGTAGTTGAATTGTTTACCTCAAATAAGAAGCTAACAAATGCAATGTGATCTTTCTTTACACCACAGTTGTTCTGCAGCTTCTTATGCAAGAGAAATCTTGAAGCAGATTTTTAGCCTGGGGACACTGCTTAGATGTTGTTAATCATGGAAGAGCAGTGACTGACTGACAGGACATGATGATGCACCCCACTCATGTCTTTAAGAACAGACTACCTGGCAGTATTTGCTGTCATTTCTTACTAAGATCAAAGATCAGAAATTGACTTCTGCTCATATGGGGCTAAATTTGGGCCTCTTCATACATGGGATTCAATTGGCTTGAAAGAACCAAGCACATTAACTGAAAAATTAACAGCAGTTTCCACTCCTGTCTATCTGGCTGCAAACATGTTAAAAAATTCAATCTGTTTCTGCCTTTACAATATGTTAATATGATCTGGAGTCTCTTCAGCCAATGTTCAGTTTTGCCACATAACGTATCTGCCATGTTAGATTTATCCGAATGAGTCTTTTTGTACCATTCAGCACTAGAATTTTGTGACCATACCCATGGATATAATTTCTCTGACATCATCTACAGCCAAATTCTTCATAGAAAAATCTTCTGATTTTGTATAATATATAAACCATTTATGAATCCTCTATTTGCCTTAAGGAATGGAGAGCAACTTTTCTTCAGTCTTTGCATTGCGCTTGCATTTTCTCCTCTGGAGACCGTAAGTATTGTTAAGATCCTGGAAGAATTTACAAAGGTTGCCTTCTTCTGCCTTGCCTGACTCTCTCTGTGGAGCTTTTTATTTGGCCTTACATCAAATGAAGATACAGGCTCAGAAAGTTAGTAACAGTTAAAAGCATAAGAAAGATCAATATGGGATTTGGCGAAGTGGGAAGAAACAGCCCTGATGAAACTTAATAGCCCACCAGAGAGCTGTTTTGTACTGAAGAATTGTGAAGGGAAACTCAGCCTAGACTCACCCCACCAAACTGAGGCTCTTAATTCTCAACACAGCAACCCTTGGGAAACATAAGCATCTCTAGAGGGTAGTACAGGCTATCTCAAGATCTCTTTCCACTGACTGTGAAAGAAGCTGAAAGTGGCTGTGCTTCTTTCTGAGATGCTTAAAATAAGATGAGGCAAACCTGGGCTCAGCAACAAGTCCAACTTACCTGTAAGAAAATGAGCTCTAAAAACATCATGTGGATTGAAGAATTGCTGAGTCTGGACTTTGAAGGTACAGGGCTATAACATCTTGGCACAGATTTTCCAGCACTTAGCATTGCTGCTGAGCATGTCAGAAACACCCCAGTGGAGACATAAAGGAAGGAAAGGCAAAGGATGATGCAATCACAAGACCAGTCTATGACTTATCTGATGTTTTTCTGCCTGCCCCTGTCAAATGTATCAGTTATCACTGTGCGCTTCTGCATTTCACTAACTGCCTGTTTGCTGTGCATTACAAAAGCTGTTCCAGGATGTCAACATACTGCATGGGGTTCTTTCTTTCTTTTCTTTATCTAGCATGACAGCAAGCTGGCTACTAGGAAGTTAGTACCACAACTATGCAGGTGGTTGCAATAATCACACCTGGGGTCCTTTCAGCAAACACCTTTCATGTTCAGATTGGGTACAAAGAAGTTCTTTACTGTGAGGGTGGTGAGGCACTGACACAGGTTGCCCAGAGAAGTGGTAGATGCTCCATCCCCAGCAGTGTTCAAGGCTGGAATGGACAGAGCCTTGGCTGACATGACCTAGTGTGAGGTGTCCACGGCAGGGGGTTGGAGCTGGATGATCTTCAGGTCCTTTCCAATCCAAACCATTCTATTGTTCTATGATTCTATGATCTCATGTTCATGCATTGTCTTCAGCCAGCATCAGCCAACCAGAGTTCCCTATGCTCTCCAGATTACCTCTACCTGTGCTTTCTTCCTAATGCTATTAAATAGCATGAAAGGAGCCTAGGACCTAAAAAACCACAATCACACTCTGTAGAGTCTGTAAGCTATGTTCTCAAGCACACCTCCTATCTATTCCCTGAGACACACAATGCCTGAGCAATAGGTTTATATCAACCAGAAAGCTTAATATGTACACCTTAGTGATGGGATATTTAACATATACATGTACATATAGCTGTGATGATAGTTAGAGACTTTGACATCAGTCATAACTCTACTGGAGCAAAACAGCAGTGACCCATCTTCTTTCTGAAATTGCACCCAATACTCTTTAAGACTGACATTCCATTTACAGACAGCATCCAAGGAATCCCTGACTTCTATTGCTAAATGCCCCAATTTCTGCCATTACTGTGTACAATAATAAACCAAATTACCACTTATCGTCATGTTTTTTATCTGCTTTCCATAGCAAGGTGAGGTGGAGCTGGTCCACTGTCCAAAGCAAATGATAGATTCTAGAATCAGTAATACAAAGAAGCTAATTAAACTGCCTGACTAAATTTTCCTAAGCTGCTCCAGACCAATTATAACCGTACTTCCTTGTGGTCTAATTAGGTTCATCTCAGTTCCACAGTGTGGAAGCCTATAATGAGTGAACACATGAGAAACACAGTTCAGACTCCATGTGTGGGATAATTAATAAGCTGTAGGCTGATGCTGTGGAAGAAGCTGCACCTAATTATGTGGGTTAATGCACTTAAACTAAATGGATGAATTGCAGTCATTTTCAGTGTTTCAAGGCCCCTCAGACTGGCAGAGCTGTGGATTAGTAAGTTGTTAGAGACTTATCCATTGACCTGTCCCATCCTTCTTCTCATTCACTTCATATGCTCTTAGAAGCACAAAATGATAAAGTGGAGAAATGTGCCAATCACTGTGATTTCAATGTTGTTTTCTCTGGCACTTGCCTAAGAAATGATCAGAATTGAATAGCAAAATACAATGCCTGACATATCCCATAAGTGCAGTTGACTTCAGATCAAAACATCATGCACAGGAGGTAAGTGTTGCCTTGCTAGCACAAAACAGCCTAGATAAAAGACTGAACTCATTTCAGATAGCCATGGCTGTCTAAAATTCAGGCATACAGTGTAAAGCTGTTGTACAAGGTACCCCTTTAGTCACTGAAAGAGTAAGTAATGCAGACTAGGCAAGTTATCTAAGTATAGAAGAAAAGGACAAGTCATCTGAGACTATTCACACCGGAAAAGAGGCAATTAGTAAATATAGAACAGACATTGCAAAATAATGATGAGGTAGAAAGGGTGTATTGAGACAGTCTGTGAAACAGCTTTACTCATGGAAGTAAACCAGGAGGTTCAAGAACTGGTTTTATGCCCTACCTTATGGTGATTAAGACATAGCATGCTCTTCAAGATTTCGTCCCTCTTGGTTCTAGCAGCGATCTTCCCAACACTGCAGATTTATATATCCAGTAAAAATCTTCACATGTATCAAAAAAGGGGCCAAAAGGTCAAACCATTGAACAGCAGGTGGCAAGTATAGCACTATCAGTTTTCGCACCTATATCCCTTTGTAGACCCAGCTTTGGCGAACAGTTCCCATTTGCAAGACCTCAGATTTGAGAAATTTCTCTGGCGCCTGAATGGCTTGTCTGTGACAGCAAGAGACATGCCAAACAGGTTTGTTTTCTCATGTTCACGCTTGTCCTTAAGGCACAAGAGACAGAAATTGCTTCCTCTTCCACTCCTGAGTAAGAGGACCTGACAACTTAAGAATTGAAAAGGGTACTTAAATCACTATCTTACTGATGTGCTTCTTCTTAATGCATTTTGTTGGGATCTCTTTAACTTTTGCAGCATAGAATCATAGAATCAATCATGTCATCATAGTTTGCTGATGACACCAAGCTGTGTGGTTCAGTTGATATGCTGAAGGGAAGGAATGCCATCCAGAGGGACCCTGACACGCTTGTAAGGTGGGCTGATGCCAATCTTATGAAGTTTAAGAATGCCAAGTGCAAGGTCCTACACCTGGGTGAGAACAATCCCAGGCACAGCTACAGGTTGGGCAGAGAACAGATTCAGAGCAGCCCTGAGGAGAAGGACTTGGGGGTGTTCATCGATGAGAGAATGAACATGAGCTGGCTGCAGTGTGTGCTTGCAGCCCAGAAACCAGCTGTATCCTGAGCTGTATCAAAAGCAGTGTGACCAGCAGGGCAAGGGAGGTGATCCTGCCCTCCTACTCAGCTCTCGTGAGACCTCACTTGGAGCATTGTGTGCAGTTCTGGTATCCTCAACATAAAAAGGACATGGAACTGTTGAAACACATCCAGAGGAGGGCCACAAGGACGATGAGGGGACTGGAGTACTTCCTGTATGGAGACAGGCTGAGAAAGTTGGGGCTCTTCAGCCTGGAGAAAAGAAGGCTGTGTGGAGAACTCATAGCAGCCTTCCAGTATCTGAAGGGCGCTTACAAGGATGCTGGGAATGGACTCTTCATGAGGGACTGTAGTGATAGAACAAGGGCTAATGGATTCACATTTAAACGGGGGAAGTTTAGACTGGATACAAGGAAGAAATTCTTTACTGTGAGGGTGGTGAAGCACTGGAATGGGTTGCCCAGAGA
>JASSUY010006756.1:19339-80389 GCA_032466535.1 Forpus xanthops
TAGGCCCCCTTCAGATACTGGAAGGCTGCTCTGAGGTCTCCACGCAGCCTTCTCTTCTCCAGGCTGAACAGCCCCAATTTTCTCATCCTATCTTCAATACTGAGGGCCTCATCTACACACTCTCTGAACACTTCTAGGGATGGTGACTCCAGCACTGCCCTGGTCAGCCTGTTCCAATGCCTGAGCACCCTCAAGGAAAGGAATTGTTCCTCATCCCCATCTAAACTTCCCCTGGTGCAACTTGAGACTGTTTACTTTTGTCCCATCATTTTTTCTTGGGAGAAGAGACCAACTGCAACCTCACTATGACCTCCTTTCAGGTAGTTGCAGAGAGCAACCATCTATAAGCGGCAGCCCAGAGAAGAGGCACACATGAACAGTCACCACCACAGAAGCCGGGGTGGCTAGGTGCTCCCATCCTTCCTGTCATAGACTAGAGCAACATGGTGACCAACAATGACCCAAGATGTGGTAGGAAAACAACTGTGTTTCCACATGAAAACCTCAGCAGGGTGCCCAGGACTGGAAAACAACTCTTCTGCCATTCCAGGATAGACCTATGTACTCCATCGGTTACAACTTTCCCTCTGGTCTTCCTGGCCAAGGACAGGAATAACTCAGACAACAGTGACCACAGCACTGGCTTGCAGAATGTCTGAGCATCTTTGGATGCTGCAAAGCCCTCAGTGATTGCTAGTGCAAAACTGAGGGGACACACTGTACTGTGATGATGTGACCAAATTACAGCCTGTCCTGCTGGGGAGCAGCAGGCTGCTCAAAACAGGAGGATTCAGGAGAGAAAGTGGATTCTAAATACTTACAAATATGAAGAAATTGAAAAGAAACATCAGGTACTTCATGCAGTTCAGGCAGTCTCCCTCCATGGTCTTCAGGCTCCTTGACCCAATTCTTCCTGCAAAACATCAACACTCCCTTAGAACACTCATTTACTATTAGAGTGATAAAATCCTATTTCCACTCGTATTTCCTCCAAGGTCCTGTGGAGTTCATTATACTGAAAAGCTCATTTCTCACCTGAAAAAGGCAACATAGCACAGGCTAGTAATTGATAATGATCACTGCTAAGTCCTTTTGCATTCTTCCAGGTCTAAATATGAACATAGATATGAAGAGGAGGGTTGCAGGAGGGGAAAGGTCTAGCTTTGCTTGCAGGGGAAGATGCTGGGGGAAGAATATCACTCTACACATGAAGATATTATTTTTCCCAGTCCCTAAATTCTGTCAAGTCTAAGAAGCATTGAATGAACCTGCCCTCATCACAACAAAAACAGTCATATTGACACAGGAGCTAGAATAAGCTATATCCATATAAAAGACTCACAAGCAAGCATCTGGGATAGTTAGCTCCATAGAAGCTTCCTCTACAGAATGAATGCCACTCAAACATGAAACCTGTAGACATCTGGAGATGCTGTGCAGGGAATAACTGCACTGTGTGGATATGGGAGGGCCTGAGGATGCTGTCCTCATACAGTTACTCAGCTTGGGCACAACATGCACTGTGACTTTGTGGTGAAGTTATGATGTTCTACACCCCACCCTGCACGAGTCTTTTGCAGGCAGAGCTCATGGGTTGACATTGGCAAGCTTTTAAGACCAGGAAATATGCTGAGGAATCTTAATGAGTTTGAAACCCCATTCTGAATTAGACAACAAACTGGTTAAGACAGTTCTTCTATTGGAAGAGCAGCTGTAAATCCTGACGAGGTGGGGCTACATGGGAAGAAAGTGCTGCTTCCTGTTTGCTGAAGTCTCCCAATATCCCATTAAGTCACCAACTACCCTAAAGGGACAGACAGATAAACACATGAAACAGTAAAGCTTTGACTGAAACAGACAGAACAGTCATGGCACCATGCACAGATGGATGCATACATTTGCAAACACAGAGGCACGAGTTTGCATAGCTCCCTAGAGAAGCCTTCCCAAAGCTTACATGCTTCTGAACCCATCTCTTTCCCTTTCTCCACTGCAAATGCCATTCCCTAAATAGATCCACATCCAGTGATATGCTGTGCTATATGCTATGTACATTCGATTCACTGAAAAGAAAAAGCAGAAACTATGCAAGGTTTTCACCGGGCCAGAAATAAAACTCCTCCATCCACAGACCTTATGAGTGCTGTAGAGCCTTGTGGGGTGCTTCCCTCTGTGAGCATGGGAACTCCTCTGCTTTGGCCTAAGAGCTGAGAAAACCCATTCCAGGCAGAGCTTCCAGCAAAGGGCTGCCTGAGGTAGGAGCCAGATTTCTACCATAGGGTGTGTGTCTGCTGCACTTGGTTTAAAATCCAATCAGTTCTTTCCTAATGGAAAAACAGAGTTGCAAACGCGGAGACTTAAATGATGTGATGTAGCATCTCCTGTGGACATGCAGTTGCTTTTCTTATGCATCTTCAAGTACCTGGGGCAGGACAGCAGCATGCTGTGACAGCTGGGCACTTCTCAGGGAATTCCCTTAGCTAGAAGAATCCTAAGAAGATAACAGAATATCTCAAAAGACCTCAAGGATCATCTGGTCCCAACCTTTCTTGGCAAGACCATGACCCAGACAAGATGTGCCAACACCCTGTCCAGCCAAATCACAACAGCGCTCAGTCCTGGGGAGATTATTCCAATGGCTCATTGTTCTCATCGTGAAAAATGTTCCTCTTGCATCCAGTTGGAATCTCCCCAGGAGTAACTTGTACCATCACCTCTCATCTTTTCCATGTCACTCTTTGTAAAGAAGGAGTCACCATCTTCTTTGGATCCACTCTTTGAACACTGGAACATGGTGATAAGGTCTCCCCTGAGCCTTTTCTCTAGGCCAAACAAGTGCGGATCTTTCAGCCTTTCTTCATGTGGCTTCCCAGTCCTTGGATCATCTTTTGTGGCCCTTCTTCAGACCCCTTCCAGTCTGTCCCCATCCTTTTTTTGCATAGCAGGAACCAAAACTGAACACAGTATTCCAGGTATGGCCAGACAAACTCTGAGTAGAGTGGGGTGATGACTTCTCTGCCTCTTCTGGCGATACCCTTGTTGATGTAACCCAGCATCCTGTTGGCGTTCTTTGCCACAGCAGCACTCTCTTCACTTATCTTGAGCACGCTGTCCACCAGCATCCACAGGTCCCTTTCCACAGAGGTGCAACAAAGTCAGGCTTCTGGAGAAACACAAATCTGAACCACAGAACAAGTGGTTCTTCTACCACTGATACATAACTCTTCTGTCCAGAGAGACTCAAAGCCAAGACCACAACTGCAGTAGATGGAGTGGGGAACAGAGCTCTGACATGAGCCTGGATGAGATGCCCACAGCTCCTTATGGTGCTTGAAGACATATCTGCAAATCTCACAGAGAAAGGAGATTCTTAAGTCCAGAAGTGTGAGGAGCTGGGGGGGGGGGAGGGGGGTGCTGGGGGTGGTGGGGTGGTGGTGGTGGAATTCTTCAGTTTCAGCTCCACTAACCCATGAGCTTGGAGACTACAGTAGAGAGCAATACGGAAATACAGATTCATTAATAGGATACTAGAACTTCAAGAGCCCCACAATTAGGGGCACCCATATGTTCCCATCACCACACACACAGTTATGCTCCAATGAAACGAAGGATGGCTAAGCCTCAGTGTAGGCCAAAGCCTGAAAGTTATCTAAGAAACCAGTAAGTCTTGCTGCCTTGAGCACTCACCGCATGATCCATATCACAGCAGCCTTAGGTATAAAAGGACTAAAAAGCAAACCACTTGAGCCATATTGTGCCACTTCACATCATTCACATTCATCTCACTGCTGAGGCACCCACATGAAAAACATTGCCTGTGGTCCAAGAAGCAGCAGTGCCTGAGTCTAATGCTGTCCTACTGTTTTATAGAGTTGATAAATCACATTCCCACCTTACTTTACTTTCCATGTCTGGGTCTGCTTCCTCTGCAAGATGAGCAAGCTGCCTTGGAACTGCTCTGATTTAGTACAGGCCTCCTTTTCCAAGACAAACCTAAGATACAATTCCTTGCACTGCTTCTGCCCATGCACCCACTCAGTATGTTAAATGTTTTCTAGGCATGAGCAGGGAAGAGACTCTAAATCCACTGGGCAAACTTCTGTGGCAGGCCCATGTCATAGCAACCTGGGAGCAGGATGAACCCAGGCACACTCAGGTTTGATAACTGAGGACTCCCTTGTTTGCCTGGGCAAGGAATTGTCCCCATTGGTGGTGCTGAGCTCAGATATGGGATTTATAAACCCACTTCACACAGCAAAGCAACAACTAAGTGAAATCCTGCTAACTGTGCAGTGCTTCTCGCCAGGAACACACCCCATGGAGCTTACAAATCCCAGGGTCCTTCAACTCAGGATATGCAAATGGAAGTCAGTGGCAATAGAGCAAGGTCTGGGCTGGCGAAGCCAAGAATACGTACGTCAGAGCTCCCACATCATAACAGCTCAATGTAAACTACTAGAAAATGCCAATGCACTGATCTGATCTGAGAAACAGGAGCTCTGAGCATCTGTTTCAGGGCTGGAACTTCGAGCTTGGAGAGACACATATATCCCAGCATAACACAGCTTTCCAGTTTCTGATGGGTATCCAGATTCCCAAACAGGATTTGTAAGATCACCATTTGGGTCCTGTGATTGCACTTATTAAAACAGGGCAAATCAATCAAAAGCATGATCTGACCTCTTTTGTAGGGTTTAAATGTTTCCTGTCAGAACTCAAGCACTCCAGAGTATATGAAATATATTACCACCTAGTTCATTTATGCTGTAGACTTCAGAGAGTATACAACTAATGCCATTTACAATCAACACAAGCAAAATGCAAATAACATTACTAATAGTGTAATTATGATACCCCTTGTGCCAACTGCTGCTTCTCTAATCAGCTGAAGGTACCTCAAGTCCCCAGTGACAGGCTGCATGGAGAAAATAGCTGACATGAAAGGAGAGTCCTGACCCACAGAGCTACTTCCTCCTTCCACTTTTCTTTCTAAGCCATACACACAAAAGGCAACTCTTGACAGTTACTCCTACAACACACTGATGCAAGTGCGATAAAACCCAAACGCGTATGTCTTAATCCACCTCTTAAAAATATCTTCTCCCCCTCCTCCAGGCCCCGAATTTGTGACAGATTAAGTTCTCCTCCACAGGAGACATTTAATGCTAAGCAAACATTAACAGTCAGAACTGCAGAAGACAGCGGCTGACAGATGCTTTCCCTGGCTTGTCCCATCTCAGACCTGCGAGACACATGAGATGCATTTGTTTTTGTCTGAAATGTAGCTATAAATGTTCAGCTTTTTCTTAGGCAGATTATTCCACATTTCACCCTCCCTAATATGAGTTTTATCTCACAAAGTGATGGGGAGGCTCAAAATCCCCAGCAACGTAGCCAGGAAACATACCCCAGCTGCTGTAATCAGTTAGGAATACAGCCTAGTTTTTCAAGGCAATGCACTTTTTTGTCCTCCAGCCACCATTTATTTCCTTCCTTCTGACATTTGCTTTTGCAGCTACCTTGAACTTCACATATTTAAAGACAGCTGCTCCACTATAACCCCAAAAACTGCTTCCAAGTTTCTCTTTGCTACCACTGACATTTCCTTCTCCCACCATATCTGTTTCACACTGGATTGAACCCTCTGGTGTCTCTTCAGTTGCTCCATTGCCTTGGAGATGGCAGTCTGGATGTCAAGTACAAGCATCCACTGCCACCAACCAGAGTCAATCCCCAAGTTTGACCCAACAGTCTAAACCATTTCATCTTCCATATCTCTCCTACCCTCTACTGAAAAGAAGGATGTGAACCATTTTCCTTGCCTACCATTCCAACCACATAATACCCACCCCTAACATACCTCTGCAGACTATTTGTATTCCACTACTATTGTGGTTTAACCCCAGGGTTAAATGGGTTTCAACCCAGGTTTATGGGTTTAAACCCCTAAAATCCAGACATTGTGCACTTGCCTGATAGCTCATCAGTCTCCCCATCTCAAATACTTGACAGAATTCACAGAATAACTAAGATTGGAAGAGCTGTTTAGTGGTCACCTTGTCCATCCCTCACCACTTTTTCAGTCACTTCTATCACATCATCCACTTATATCTTCTTTGACATAAGTATCTCTCTGCCACCAGCATGCATGAAGACCTTGTGCACTGAACTGATCAGTTGCTTCCTTTAAAACCTAAGAACCAGTTGTGTAGTCCCCCCTGTATAATAGTAGCCAAAGGCTTGCGGAACGAATGGTGCTAACTCACACCTACTTTCACATTCATACAGACTGCAACCAGGTAAAAGCAGAAGACATGTTTGAAGCTCTCCAGAGAGCCTTTAAAGGAATTAAAACACACGAACTAGATTCTCTTCAAGCCAATGCATCTATTTCTAGAGGCTGTCCCAGCTGAGGCATCACTAGAAGCATCCCTGCAGCTCCAAGCTGCATCAATGGTGAAGGACCACTACAACCTGGCATTGCTCCATGGCATTCTCTATCCAACAACATGGAAGCCCACCCTTTAGCTTGAAGGTAAGGAGGCTTGACTCATCATGCTTGCTTTCGTTCATGGAGCTGCCCACTCCAATAGGATTTCTGTGTTCAGTGTCTGCAATCGTATCCACCTCCTTTAAACTGGGGTCTACTATGATAACATATCTAACTGGTGGTGCTTTCTACAAAACCCGCTCAGAGTATTATTTCCACCAAATATGCTCCCCTAGATAGAACAAAAATGGGGCAGTTTATTTAGGACACCAAAGGCAGACAATTTGTTGCAGCACATCTTGCAGATGATATGAGGGTAGATGAGTTGTGTATTCCTTCCTCCCCTTGCACACCACAGCTACACCAAACCATCCTTGTCAAAAATATGGAGAAAACACAAAGAAAGAGCCATAACCAAGACTCACCTTCACAAATGTTGGGACTTGAAGCACAGGTGACTATTTTGCTCTTTAATTCTCTGTGTGTCCCATGTATCTCCTTCTAACCAAGCTTGTCCTGGAAGAGAAAAATACTCAATTACTGCAGAAGTCAATAAAATGCAATCATGTTAAATACACAATTTATTAAAACACACCGTCCTGATGAATATGCTCAGCCTAATTGCCACCTTAATTTAGTGTACATTAGCACTAATGAAGAGCTTTTAATACCCAGTGAGGGAGCTGATTTCTCAGCATCTCTTTAAACAACCTTTGGGGTGCTTTAAAAGCCCACATACCACGTTTAAATCTATAGTCCCATTACACACACACCTCATACCACAACAGGACTAGATTAATACCAGCTGCACCTTCAGTATTTTATAGGCAGTTTAGACAATCTTTAATCTGCTGTGACTTTACAGTCCATTTAGTGGGAAAATGGAAAAGGCATAGGAAGGGAGATGGAATGCATCTTTGGGAAGCACAGCCCAGCCATTAGGAGCAACGGCCTGAGACACTGGGCACTGTTCCTTGTTCTTCCAGCCAGCTCTCACACCAAGTTGAGCAAACTATTTCCTCTCTCTCTGCCTCATTGTCACTGCCTGGGAAGCAGCAATAGAGAGGAATGGTGAAGCCACCACTTTGCCTACCCAAAGGCATTAGATAAAGCAGAGCAGGCAGAAGGACCTGGGTGCACACAGCCACTGTCCTTGAGCTAGAAGTTCCCATTTCATCAATACATTTTAATTCTTTGCCACACAGTGCTAACGACAGATCCTGGCTTGGTAAAAGTGAGGTGAGATTACAGACTAACATGCTTGTTTGACTGATGTTTCTGCAGGGCATCCTTTCCCAGGGTGGTTTTTCCACCCATTCAATGCTGCAGAGCCAGTGGGGAAGAGGCAGCTTTTAACTGTTCAAACAGAATCCCATGCCATAAGGGCCCAAGTCCAGCTTGGACAGAGCCTTGGGCAACATGGTCTAGTGTGAGGTGCCCTTGCTCATGGCAGGAGATTAGAACTTGATGATTTTAAGGCCTTTTCCAACTCAAACCATTCTATGACTCTATGACCCACTCACTCGCTCAGAGCGGTAACTCACTCATCCTTCACGGATTGCTTTGCTGAAGCCATTGCATCCCTGTAAGGGCTCAGATAAGTCACCTGGGTCTATCCCTTCTCTCCCACTGCCAGCATTTCCTCATCATTTCTGGAGGAGGTGCATTTAACATCTGTTTCCCACAAACATTTGTGAATGTGCCTTGGAAAATTGCCTCCCGTTAAGGCTTCTGTGAGTAAGTCTATCGTTTGTTGTTGGCAGGAGGTGAACACACAGTTTCAAGGTGGCTGAAACAATTACAATAGAAAACATATAATGAATATTCATAGACTTCTTTGTTTCACATTAATCCCTCACATTTTGTGTCCTTCCTCTCTCACTGTGGACCTAAACTCAATGTGAGCAGGGGTGGCTCCCTTTTGGAATCTGGAGGGTACGAACCTCTGTAGCCAGTCTCTGCAGCTAAGTACTGAAGGCATCTGCTGAGCAGTTGCTCAATTGCCCCACTTCATTACAGTGCTGTGTACGAAAGCTGTCCCCAGATCAGCTATACCACCAGTGTGGAAGTTCAGAGGGTGCTATGTGACCAGCTCAGGGACTTGGAGAGTCTACAGTGAGGACAAGACAGTGTCACTGCCTCACAGCCCCTTCTTGCAGTCTGGTACCCACCCTTCCCTTTTTATCTCTTTTCTGTATGGGGGCACTTCATCCTGCGCTTTGCATACACAATTGAGAGTCAATATCTTCAGTCGCCCCTTCCTGTGATGCTGCTATCCTGGGATAGCTGCTGCCAGGAGAAGATGACTCTAAAGCAGAGATCACACTGTGCCATATAAACCTATCATTATGAAAATAACCAGAATGATAGGACTCCTGTTCCTACAGCATGTGCATATAATTACATCCCTACAAGCCCTCAGAGGTCTGCGTGGGAGAGGAAGTTTATTTTTCCTATTCCTCTGAAGTCACAATATTTTAAAGAAATTGCAGCACCACAGAGATGAAGAGCTTTAAATGCTTCAATAGGTGCCAGCAGGTGCTGTGTCAGGAGGGATGAAAGAGCGTGCTTGGTGCCAAACAATAGCAATATTCCATCTTACTCTATGGCCCTAAAGGGGAGGAAGTCCCTGCCAAACAGACTCTTTGGTTAATAGCTACGATTTTGCCATTAGAAAGGATTGCAGAAAGTGCAAAACCACCATGGCTAATTGGGGCTGGAGCAAGCTGATGCCTTTAATTACAGTCACTGAGGGAACGTAGTCGAAGCTGGAGCAAGCCTCCATCCTCAGGGCACACAAGCTGCACTGCCTCAGCTGGCTGAGAAGATGTATTTGGCACGTTGTCCTGCCTCCTCCCTCAGCTCACAGTTATCACATCATGTCTCCTTGCTGGGCATTGAGCTGTACTCTCTGCTCTCTGTGAGAAGCAGGCTTTGATGAAGGAAAAGCAGCTGAACAGGTTGCCTAAAGAAATGGTCAATGCTCCATCCCTGGCAGTGTTCAAGGCCAGGCTGGACAGGGCTTGGAGCAACCTACTCTAGTGGACATGTTCCTGCCCATGGCAGGGGGTTGGAACTGAGTGATCCTAAGGTCCTTTTCAATCCAAACCGTACTATGATTCTATAAACTCATGACTTGGGCTGGTCTCATGCAGCAAGACAGACAGTTGGACAGCCACAGTGAAGAGGGATCAGGCAAAAAGAGCAAGAGAGTCAGGAGGTAGTAAGTGAAACAAGAAATTAAGAGTGAAAGATGGCCTTTCTTTGGGAGAAATCCAGTTTCCTGCCTGATAGCTAGTGCAGGAAGGACATCAGATGAATGGCTTACAGATGTCCTAATTCACAAGTGCCACTAGCTGCTCCCAGTCCCCTTCGATCACTGCATTTGAGGGTAATGGGTTCAAACTTAAACAGAGGAAGTTCATGTTAGATATAAGGAAGTTCTTTGCTGGGAGGGTGGTGAGGCACTGGAACAGGGTGCCCAAAGAAGTGGTAAATTCCCCATCCCTGTTAGTGTTCAAGGCCAGGCTGGACAGAGTCCTGGGTGACATGGTCTAGTGTGAGGCGTCCCTGCCCATGGCAGGGGGTTGGAACTGAATGATCTTGAGATCCTTTCCAATCCAAACCATTCTATGATTCTATGATCTAGAGAAACCTAACACATGCCAGCCCATATGTTCAAATGAAGATAGAAGTCATGTCCTGCTGGACCTGTGCAACAAGACAGTGCTTTTACAGTGAAGGGTGAGGAGAAACATCTATGTGGAAGCAGGATCAGCTAAAGATAATTCCCTTGCAGTACCTTCAGAAAAGAGTAGAACATTTGCTGTTCCTGTACTGGAGCTTGGCACAAACTGTCAGCCCTATGTGCTATCCTGTAACTATTGCTCCTATATAACTAACTAATTGCACTGGAATTTCATAGCGCTTGCATAGCAGAGTAATTGCTGTGACACAACTACATTACTGCATGTAAATCCAATTAGATTCCAAAGTGCACTGTGTAACTATAATCGGCCCCTGCGGAGCAGCGATGAGGGGACCTGCACAAGACCATGCAACTAGATACGAAATTACAGTCAATCTACCTCCTCCTTAGTTGCATTAAAATGCTAATGTCACTGTAATACAGGCCCATTTACCATCGATGACTGCCTTGCCTTGTAACACTGGAGTGAATGAGGCTGTTGCAGTGCCTGAGAGCATTTAATTCCTCAGTACAGTTGAGTGAGCAAAGCCCTAAGGGCATCTTATACCTTAAAACAATAACCTGATTGGCTTTTATAATGCTAAAATGATATGGGGCTTGGGACGGTGAGTAAATGAACCACAGCCGCTGCTAAAACTACCTTAAGTTTCCTATCCAAGCAGAGCATTTGGGACAATTGAGACACATCCTGGCTCCCATCTGTCCTCCTTAAGTGAAGACATATTTCTGCCACCAAAAAAGCTGTGCAGAATCATAGAATGGTTTGGGTTGGAAGGGACACCAAGACCATCCAGTTCCAACCCCCTGCCATGGGCAGGGATGCCTCACACTAGACCATGTTACCTAAGGCTGCGTCCAACCTGGCCTTGAACACTGACAGGGATGGAGCCTTCATCACTTCTTTGGGCAACCCTGAGAAGAGGCAAGCCCAAGAAGAACACATCAATCACACACAGGAGGAAAAAGAGGGCTCTTAAGGCTTCATATACATAACATCAGCTTTGCCACAAAACCAATAATACAACACCTACCATCTATTTTTCATATCTGCAACTTCGTACAATGTGTGCGCAGAATACATGAGATCATCTGGAGGTAAAATCTTACACATGTATACAGACATTCAAAATAGAAATTCAGAAGTCCCAGAGCAGAACCTATTCTCCCAAACGCTATAATGCTTGTAAAAGTGCCAGGGTACATGTTTGAAGTGTCAGTAGAGCATCAGGCCACAAACTACTTCATTTCAACTAGTGCAAATGTGCATGTAGCACTGTCGGAGACATGAATTGCTCACTTTGGCCCCTTCCCAAGCAAAGTTCAATAGGTAATCACGTCTGGCTCTTTTATACAGCTTTTCACACACAGACAGCAGCCATCTTCAGAAAAGAAGATACTGCAAACAGAACCAACACATCTGATAGCCTGCAACTCTTTAAAGTTCTTTTCCTCAGAAAGGAGCCCCTCAGATAGCTCACAGGTGCATTTTCCCTTGTATTAACTGCAGCAGAATGGAACCATATGGTAATGATTGCCTGTCTGTCTAAACAGATGTCCCAAAGATTATATGCATTGACAATACAATGACATTAATTCTGTTCATAGAAACCTAGAATGGTTTGGGTTGGAAGGGAACTTAAAGCTCATCCAGTTCCAACCCCTGTCAGGGGCAGGGACACCTTCCACTAGAGCAGGTTGCTCCAACCTGGTCTTGAACACTGCCAGGGATGGGGCAGCCACAGCTTCTCTGAGCGTCCTGTGCCAGCGCCTCAGCACCCTCAAATAGAAAGCAGATAGTTCTGCAGATAAGAAAACCAAATCTAAAAGGGAATGATGTGCTAGATCTGCTGACCCATGGTACAGCCCTGTGCTCACCAGCCCATAGGAGACCAGTCCCAACCCCATGAAAAAGTCAATCACCTCTGGCGGACAATTTGCACTCTTTGAAAGGCATCTTCTGTCGCAGAAAGGAATTTCTTTGGCATACCAAAAAGGAAGCAGCCAACTTTGGCTTCCCATGAAAATATTTCCCTTCAGGATGGAATACATGCCACCCTTCTGAGCAACCCGTGGAGTTGCATCACAAGCCAAGTGACATTATCCGCTGTCATGTCAGACACTGTCAAGTGTTGAAACACTCCATACGCTTGCACGGCATTCCAGACACTTAGGGGATTTAACATGAAGTGCAAATGCCTGCCACTTCCCCCCCCCCCCCCCGAGCCTGACACATCTCACCTTTACAATTGACTCCTCTGAGCTCATCTCTTCTCTTTTTACTTTAACCTTGCTTTGTTTGCAGCAAATGCCTCAGCAATTTGTGGCACCTATGGTTGGTTTGAAAGATGCAGGAATACATCTTGGAAACACTGGGCAGTTGCTGTGGCAACCTTGTCCTACTCAGACCATGATCTCCAGTGTTTTAAGAAGTTTCTTGATACTTTACAGGCTTCAGGGAAACAATGCAGGGGAGGAAAATGACCTTAAGTAAGGAAGCAATCAAAACGGGTTACTATGAACCACAGGACCTTATCCTATCACAGATGATGATGGCCTCTCCTTAGCAAGGCAAAACAGTCCCAGAGCAGCTGAGCAAAGGCACATGCAAAGGAGTTTGAAACCCCTGCCTTTATTATCTGATTTAATGCAGAACAGAGCTCCAGAGCAGTGGGCGAGCTTCTTATTTGTTGTAGCTGTGTTTTTTCATAAGGTGCAGGTGGGGGAAAAGAAACCCACCTTTTAACACCATTTAATTGAGGGACTAATCATCTTAATTGCTTTTAAGAAAGAAACCCCAAACAGAACTTTGACTGCATTAACTATTATATATATATAGACATATAAAGAAAATAAGCTCTCTTTGTTCAAGGTAACTGCCTACACAGATGCAAAAAGAAAATAGTTTAATCAGGTTTAATAACCATAGAACAGCAAAGGCTGGGAAAAACAGCCTTAAAGGAAGGATCTCAGTAACACTAAATAAGCCAGAAAATAATACTGATGGAAATGTGAGAAATGGAATTATTTATCTGATTTTGGTCATCTTGTAAATGTTTTTAACAAAGAGAATAATATTGCACGGGATTCTAAGTGGGAATATAGGAAATACTTTATCCCACAGAGCTCACAATTCAGAGTGATTTATTTATTTGGGAAATCAATACAGTTCACAGGCTATAGGTATGATGCATCCAGGAAAACCTGAATAAAGTAAAGGTCATGAGAAATGACCTAGGAAAGAGAGACAGATGTGAAGTTTAAGTTATGCTGCTTATAGCCAAACTGATACACATCTCAAATATTCCACGTCCAAATCTAAAGTGAGTTTCCCTCTAACCGGCGCCTTCAGCTTACTCTAAGACATCTAACTGTAGTTAATGTGGTTTGAAAGGTAAATGTAACTGCTTCCAAGTACACCCATCCCAATTCAGGTACAAACACCCCACCACCCAAAGTCTTTCACTACAGATATTTCTGATTAAGAAAGGCTAAGAAGGAGCAGAGAGAGAACCATGGCCACAGCTCACAGCAGAGCTTCAGACGCTGTGCATGGAAAAGAAATGACAGTTAACAGTCCCCATAATCTTGGCATACGTGTTCCTAAACGTTCCCTCTCCCTTCAAATCTGAGTGCTCCAGCAGCAATCAGGTTCCAGGCAGACAAAAGACCCACAGCACAATTCATACGTAGATGACAGGAGTAGAGGGACTAAGTGAGATATGAGCCAAGACTCGCAGGCTGGCTCCCAGCTGCTTTTGCCTTCCCAATGGATAACAGACACTGCATCAAGACACACAATGTCATGCTAGTGAATTTGCTGCTCTCTTAACACCTCATTTTTCTCTCCATCTGAACTTATTTTGCACTGTCCCCCTTTTCCTTTCTCTTTTGTTCTTCCTCATGTACGGGGAAACATGAAAGACAGCATGGCTGGTTATTGTTAATGTATCTGAAAGTGCGGACATTAAAAAGGGGGAACATGCCACGGTTTTCCTCGCTATTTGCACAGGCAGCTAATGATCACCTTAATAGCTTATCTCTCTGAAGTAGTAATAAGCTTACAAATGAACCCATTCAGCACATATTAAAAAGCAAGGGATGCTCCTTTCATTACAGCCTTTATAGAAATCCCTGTGTATTTGTTTTGTTGCTGCACAGCCGCAATTAGGACATGCTGCTGGAGCAGTGGGGTTTGGAGACACCTCCCAGCACCATAGCAACACATCCACCTCTCCAGCATCAGCCGGGGGCCTGGCTGCTGTGCCCAGGCAAGCACACTTCAGCACTTCCAGGAATTAAGACATAAAAGGTGCCTAATTAAACTTCCTCTGCTGATGCCTCGTGTCGATGAAGTGACACGAACAGCCCCGTGCTGCAGCTCTCATAAAGGAGAGGAGAGTGGTCTTGTGCAGAGCACATCATAGGGTCACTGCTCTGGGGGCTCTTAGGGTTGGGCGCATCCTCTTCACGCTGCATTACAACTAGGCAATAGCTGGAGAGTATTGAGGAGGCGATAGCTTTACTTTGCTGAGGTGAGAATATAGAATCATGGAATCATAGAATGGCTTGGGTTGAGAAAAACCTTAGGATCATTTGGTTCCAACCCCCTGCCGTGGGCAGGGACACCTTCCACTAGAACAGGTTGCTCCAAGCCCTGTCCAACCTGGCCTTGAACACTGCCAGGGATGGGGCAGCCACAGCTTCTCTGGGCACCCTGTGCCAGCGCCTCAGCACCCGCATAGTGAGGAATTTCTTCTTTATATGAGTATGGGGGGGACACCTCATTTCCATCACCACCCATAACACTTCCCTCACACTAACCTCATCCTTCCACATGCCAAATAACCTTATGGAAATCTCCTTACCACTTAACTGCTCAGGGGTTGATCCAAATCCCACTTATGTTGCTGAGAGGCTTAAAACTTCTTCAGGGGAAAAAGAAAAAGAGTTTTTAAGAATGTAAAAATCCAGCAAAATTGGGGATATAGGCTTCATTGAGGTTTGAATCTGGGTCAAATATTTCATGTCAGCTTAAAGCTAACCTTTTTTCCTCCCTTAATGAAGAGGACATCACAAACAGCATACCCACTTTCCCAAAATATCCTTATTCCCTAAGCACAGCACGTCTGCAATGGTCTTAAGCAGAGAGACTTGGGGAGCAATTCATTTCTGCACACAAAGACAGCAGCATACGTGCTGATGACATGGATGTGCAGGCTTTCAGATAGCCTCCATGGGGTGACTTTTACCCCCCAAAAGTATATCATCTCCTCTTAGAAAGCCAGAGCTCTAAACAAATCCCTTCTGCTTTGCCTGAAAGGCAAGACCTTTGTATGGAACAGGCATTTTCCACATCTCCAGGAGACTGGCTGGGGTTAAAACAGGTCAAGCTATGTAACACAGATAGCTTTGTGTTGATACTACCCATGGTGCCTATTAGGAAGGCCATAATTGTAAGAAACCATTTCTCAGCAAGGGTATTTAATACAGTGCCAAAGAGTGTCCCTAGGCAGGCTTTGTTTTAAGGTTTGTGAGCTTTGGGGGGGGGAAGGATTGTATCTCTTGTGAAGTGGTGCAGGTTTTTAGATCTATTGTAATCTAAATAACACACAACGGCAGCCGTGGAAACTTCACTACCAGCATGGCTTGCAAGCAGACTGGGTATAGCCTGGGGCAAAACCTGAAGCACCATCAATCATACATAGAAGTAAGAATTGTCAGGCACTGACAAGGCATCATAAGGACCCTTTCAAAACAGAGACCACAGATTTAACCATGGAAACACTCTGGTGCTGATAAATTTTCTTTTACTCTGCCTTCATCAGTATTTTACCTGATAGAAGTCAGGAGTTAGAAAATGAAGACATAAACACTCTTCTAATTCAGATCAGGGAGGCTGGGATAATTCCAAGTGCATGAGTGAATGATGAAGGCACGAGTAGCGACCATGGCCTTAAAACAGTGCAAAACCCATTTGTGGCAAAACCTTGCCCTTCACACGCAAAAGATCAGTCTGACCCGATCTGCCAATTCCAAAGTCTAGGCAGCCCTTTCAGGGAGGGAAATAGAACACAAGTGATAAAATCAACTCTCTGGGGCAGGACCCCACAGACTCACCTCCACCGAGCCACAGCTAGGCTGAATTCTGACTGCAGAATTACACTGGTTTCCAGTGTGAAGGTGGCTATACCCCTACCTTTGTTATGCTTCTTTTCTTGACCAGCATGAAATTTGAAAGCAGGGCTGTCTTTCAGCTAAACCACATGTACTTTGACAGTATGAAAACCAGCTTTGCGGGACAAACAACCAAACCAACCAGGTTTACATAAAACAGAGGGAACAAGAGGACGTTCTAGCTATTCCCAGCATGGAGAGAGTGCCCATCCAGGGCATTCTCCCATTTAGGGTGCAAAGCTCTGCATCAAGACCAAGAAAAGTTGCCTCAAGTGACACAGCATTAACAGCCTCTTCTCCCATCATTGCTGTCAGCAGTGGAAGAAGAAGCTTTCTGAAAGCCGTGTGGTGTCTTGGTGCACAAACACTTCTGACAATAAATTTCATGACAAACTTCAAAACAAGGTTTGTGGTCACCATTCTGCATGTCTGATGATACACAAACCACCTGCATCAGAACATTAATGCCACTTAAGCCTTAGATTGCTTCCCATATTACCGTCTGAAAGCTCTTTATGAAGCTTTGTGTCCTTTGTGAAGCTGATGTGGCTCTGCTCCAGGATACCCAGCAAATGTCCTGGGCAGCTTCTGTGGTCCCCTCTCTAGTGCTCAGACTACTTCATAGCTCCTGATTTCCTAATATCTCCCACAGAAGCTCACAGACTCTGGCAAGTTATTTCAAGTTGGTATATCAGTCTTGTCCCCATGATGCCCATATTTAATATAATTAATACCAACCCTTATCTGCCACCCATAGAACCTATGAGCTTGCATTTAGTATCCTACAATAGTGGCAGGCTGAAAGCAATTCAGAAACAGAGCACGCAGAAAGACAGTATTCAAACTATAGCCATTTTCAAATGAAATGAAGCATTTTTACTGCCTGCCAGTAGTATTTGAGAATGTGCAGGTACAAAACCACATGTGGGATTATTCATATGCATTACACAGCCTGGGGATGGTGGCAACTGGAAAGAAATAAGTTAGATGGTTTGTACTCCAACTTTGCTGCGTTGCCCGCAGTAATGCTGTCAAAACCATCTCAAACTGATATCACTAAATGTGCACTCCTGTAGTACTCACTCTGACATCCCCTGCAATCAAACTTAAACAGGGAAATTCATGTTAGATATAAGGAATAAATTCTGCATTGTGAGAGTAGTAAGGTGCTGGAACAGTGGAAGTTGTGAATGTCCCATCCCTGGCAGTGTTCAAGGCCAGGCTGGACAGGGCTTGGAGCAACCTGGCCTAGCGGAAGGTGTCCCTGCCCATGGCAGGGGGCTGGAACTGGATGATCTTAAGTTCCTTTCCAACCTAAACCATTCTATGATTCTAAGTTTCCTCTACAGGTTCACACATCCTCATCAGGACAATCCCAAATCAATGATCTATTGATAGAAAGAGAGACACAACAAATAATTTCACAGTGAAAGCGACACCACCCATGGCACAGTTGAAGTTTCTCACCTCGACATGATGGGGTCAGTACAGAGGTTGCACTACAGGTGTTTGTGTATGGGAGAATAAGTGCATTCTCCTTAGGAGCTGGTTGCACTACAGGTGTTTGCGTATTGAAGGATAAGGGCATTCTCCTTAGGAGCTGGGAGCTATTGCAAACCCAACATGTTTTGAAACTTCACCTTCAGCACAACTGCCCACACCTCCCTCCCCACTGTTCCACATTGACAGTGGTGTCAACTAGCGCTTCCAGGAGATCAGCAGAGCCATTTGGCACCAAGGATCAATATCCTGGCTGTTCTGGATCCCAATAAAGGCTTTCTTTCAGAAAACACAAGGTTTTCAGATGCTCCCTCACAAGCAGCTCAAGATAAATGGTTTTCCAGTCAGCACAGACTTGATCAGGAGTTCAATCCAATTATCTGATACCCAAAGCAGAAAAGCTGCACTGCAAACCTTCTACTTGTTTGCAGCCCTTGGAAAACAGCTTTATTCTTACATCTTTTGGCTGCAGCATATTAATCTGGACACAGGGTACATTCATTTAAGTCAGCCTTCCAATATTACCGTTCCTGTTTATTGGCAGCAGCCTCCTCCTGCTCAGGGCCTGTATTTAACCTCAATTCTTTCAAGCCGTGCACCCAGGTGCCCTAGATGCAAGTGTATCTTGAATCTGATGAGATGGACTATGTGGTACAGGAGATGCACAGAGAAATACAAGAGGGATCTGCCATTTTAATGGGCTGTACTCCTCTTCTGAGCCTACACTCCCAACAGAAAGCAGAGATGCTGCTGGTCCATCCTGTAAAACCCATCAGAGTAGCTTTAACTCTGTCCTTGGCCAGTTTGGCTATTTAAATACTGCTACTCACTGAAGCTGAGCACATCTGATTAGGAGAGACAAGTTTTCCTCTTCCAGGCCTTTGAAGAAGGCTTTGAAGGAAGGACAATCCTAGAAGGGCAAGTACACTGGATGAGTAGGCTTTCCCCAAGCAGGGGCTGGTATTTCACTTCCTCATCAACTCCACTGCTTCAAATATTGATTGAGAGGCTGTATTTTATCTTCTATTATCTAACTTCCCTCCTTGTCTGCAGTGCACTATCTTGATATGGTAATTACACCGTATAGTGTAAACCACAATCATCTACTCTGTCGTCTGGTTTTTGATGGTGAGTTGTCATTTAAGCAAATCTTATTTCGCTCAAAAGCATCCAAACAAATCTGTGAGGCAAAATGAATGAAAGAAAGCATTAAAGTGCACGCCAAGCAAACCCCCTTAAACACTCTACATATTCGGTATGAAGTACCAGCTCCTGAAATTCATTTTTGGTGAGATGACATCTCTATTATCCCCAGGGCAAAACCGCTCAGGTTCTCTTTAATACTTATCCACTGCTTTCCCTGCTATCCTGGGAAGACTACCAATGAATTAAGTGACTCCAAAGCATTGTGGGCTAATACCAGGATATCCTCCTGGTAAGGAAGTTAAGTCAAAGGTGACCAGATAACTACAGAATCTATCAGTACTGATTGGGAAAATTCATTTCTATAATGCACAGAATAATGACATTCTTGCTACTTAAATCTCTGCTATTGTCTTACTGATTCTGACATTGATCCCTTCAACTGGACTATTCTTTGATTTAGAAATTTTTGGGGAACAAAAATCCATCTTAGGATATATTTCTAATGTCAGATCTCATTCAGCCGTTTCACAGGAGAAGAACTGTTATGCTGGTGGATGTTGTATCAGCACCTAACCTACAAAACAAACTGATTTTAATTCAGGTGTCAATGTGCAAGGGTTTTGCTGAAGACTTTGAATACCTGCATTTATGCAACTCATAGGCAAGACAGGCAGAAATTCGCTTCACACATCTACTGCTGATTTTGACATAGAAAATGTAGGATTTAGTTCAAGAAGGCAGCTTTAAGTTACCACTGTGATTATTACCTTAGCTTCCCTTGGAGACATCCCTTTTACAGCCTAGCTGTAGTGGCTTATGAAAACAAGGGAATTTGCCTGGAGCAAAGGGTGCTTAACCTCGGTGGGTTTGACAATGTCTTGGGTCAGACTGTGTTTCATTTTCTCAACCACAGAACCAGACCATGGCCTCATCAGAGAGGCACCTTCTGCTCCGAGCAAGGCCAATGTTTTCCTAGTTGGAATAAAATGAGATGTCATGACTGTGTTCCCTTTACAGCATCAGTTTCTTTCCTACTGTATCTGAAAGTTTAGTGAGCAATTTAATCTTATAAAATGAGGGGTCTTTTTCCTTTTTAAACATGATGTAACTATACTTTTTGGTAACAGATCAAAATGTGGATACACCAGAAAAATGTATTCTTTACTATAAACTGGAGTAAGCCATATTGCAGCATAGGATTTTGCTACTTTAACTATGCAGGTAAGAGCTACATTAATCATGGAATGGTTTGTGATGGAGGGACCTTAAAGCTCATCCAGTTCCACCTCCTGCCACAGGCAGGTTGTTCCAAGCCCCGTCCAGCCTGGCCTTGAACACTGCCATGGATGGGGCAGCTGTGGCTTCTCTGAGCAACCTGTGCTAGTGCAACCCTGCATAGCTTAGAGCAAAGTTTCTTAGCATCTGTCCACTTGAAACAACATTCAGCCACGGCTCTCAAATCAATACAGCTTGCTCCAAACACCAGAGCAAAATACTATTAAAAGTCTTTTGTCCCACCTGTTCAAATACAGGCACTTTAAGCTTTACATGACCATTAAAAAATACACAACAATTAGCAAACAAAAACAAAAAGAAAAGGAAAAAAAGTCCATGTAGGGCTGACCTGTGAAAACATTACTTTAAACTTTAAATCAAGAAAGTATTACTAATTACAAATCTGAACAAATCTGGCAACAACCACAAAATAAACCAGGAATTTGTAATAACGCAATTGGAACAATACACAGAAACATCAAGAGAATAAACTAATAAATGCAAATAAAAATGTACCAACCTTCTCCCAGTTCATCTTCTGCGTTAATGTGAGCAGACATTCCAACCAAACCCTACAAGTGCATTGTCCCACCCTCAGAGTCCGCACTGCTTGTGCCCATGATAGGCACCTCAGCCAGCAATGGGCTGTTGGGCAGTTTCTCTGCAAATGGGCCCGTGCAAGACTGGGCCAAGAACGAATGTTCTTACACTTGGAATTGCTTTGAGAAAAAGGAGAAAGCCACTGCATCTGGAAAGCTGGGATAACATCAGTCTTGTGGCTCCAGACAATGAGGATGCTGGGGAGGGACTCTTGATCAGGGACTGTAGGTATAAGGCAATGGGTGATGGAATTAAAGTGAAGCAAAGGAAGTTCAGGTTAGCTAGAAGAAAGAAATTCTTCACTGTGAAGGTGGTGAGTCACTGGAATGGGTTGCTCAAGAAAACTGTGAAAGTTCCATCCCTGGCAGTGTTCAAGGTCAGGTTGGATGGAATCTGGGGTGACATGGCTTAGTGGGAGATGTCCCTGCCCATGGCAGGGGAGCTGGAACTAGATGATCTTAAGGTCCTTTCCAACCCTAACTATTCTATGATTCTATGACCTAGGTGCTACAGGTTGCAAGTTGCAACTAGGCACTATTCAAAGGGTCTCTTTGCTGTACCTGGGTAGTAGTAAGAGATGATCAAATGAACACCTTATCCTATAACTATGTAACACATCATCTGGGGGGAAAAATATGCACTTTTTCCCCAACACACCATCCAAGGTCATCGTGTATGTCTGTAGAAATGGACCACAAGGAAATACATTCTTTCCTGAAAAGTATGTGACACCACCTAAGGATAATTCAAGGCTTTTGGGAAGGGTAATAAGTTTCCAAGTCAGTCCTTAAAAGATGCTTTCCATGAGGACACTGACCTATGTTGGTGATTTTCATCTTTTCATCAGAAGATGCTCACCTGGGCAGAGGCAAGCAGTAGAGATGTGCTGTCATGCACAGCAGCAGGATAAAGAGAAAACATGTACATTTTACAGCCTCAATTCTTAAGTGATGCTGGTTTCAAACCACTGAAGGCAGAGCACAAGCAATAAGTACTCTTTTTTGTCTTTACAACTTCAGAGAATAGCACAGAGATAGGATCTTTACAGTTCTCGGATATTACATGACCTACCCAAGAGCTCCATCCCTGAGCTCTTTATCACAGGGTCTCTGTTCAGCACAAAACCAAGTCCTTAGAGCTCCTCTTCAGTGTATCTAGTAGCATTCATTAAAAGGACAGTAAAAGGGATAGCAAATGGTTTGCTAATAAAGTCTGAAGTGCACTGTGTATAGAGAAGAGGTAGCGTAATTACATTAGTAAAGATAGCTGAGGTCACTGCCATGTTATTTGTTCTTCAATTTAAGCAAAAATAGTGAAAGGTGGCCATAATTGGGGGGAAAAAGGAGGAAATATATTAAAAAAGACAGGAGAAACTGTTCTGCGTTTGCAGAAGTCTGACTGCATGATTATAGGATGTTGGAGATGTCTAAGAGGGAGCTACTGAATATTTAACCTCTAGAAATGGAAGCTTGGTTGTCTCTTGTCCTGTTAACATCCACACATATCTTCCATTAACTCTAATTAGGGCTAACGGGGTGTTCACATAGGCATCTCCATAATTAATGTTAATAGTAGTTACGGGCAAACACTGCTAGAAGATGAAATGCCAAGTTTCTTCTCCAGGGTTAAATGCTCAGTGGCCTGTCTGTCTCTCATTTCCATTTCCTCCCTACATAACGGCTCTCTCATCAACCAGACACATCCCAGACAGCCACACGTATCCCAGACAGTCTTAAAATGCCAGGTCTTGCAACAAAAGGCACACACAGCTGTAAGTAATAGCAATGCTGCTATTTACACAACATATAAACACATTACCTGACATAGATGAGACTGGTTCACTACTGTACAGATACCCTTTCAATGTATAAACAGGGCAGACTGACACATCCTATTTTCCTTCAAGATGCCCAAGCTTCACAGAGGACCCACATTTAAGTTACTATCATATATTAAGATACGTAATTTTCAATTAACAAACCATAGAGCAAACAAGATTACAGCAACAACCTCAATTACCCTCATTAATGCCATCGTGCCATCCTTAGTTGATAGACTATCCTATGTTCTCAAATCAGACGTTATTAACAAACCATTAAATTTGTAAATGGGAACAGCAAAATTATCTGCCATAATCAGAACAGGAATAATAATGCACCTTCTATTGTGCTTCTGGTTTCGAGCCCTGAGCTCTGCAGCAGTAGTTCATTTAAAAGCATTAACAGCCTGCTTTCAGCCAGGGGTCATTTGCTAGCACAAAGTCTCACTCTCTGCTCTCTTATCCCATCATAAGTGGAGAATTTCCATCAAACTCACGCAGATCTGGAGCTGAGTAGATTTATAAACTGCCTTTCATTGAGAAAGTATTTATAAAGCCTCAGGGAACCAGAGAAGTGATCTGCTGCTTCCCTCATGAGCTGTGGATATTATTTATAGAAAGCTTATGATGAAGCCTTGACCCCCATCACAAAAAGCACCAGAAGATGGGTGATGGGGAGAGCCTTTGTGGACAGCCAGACAGGGAGGAAGGAGCAGGACAAAGTCCTTCTGGTCCTGGCTGTTGAAGACAGATGAGGAGCTGTGCTTGTGGAAAATCTGACTCGCATCTAAACCCTCCCTGTGCCCCAGCACTAGCAGCTGCTGGTCCTCACACTACTTGGGGGCAGCTCCAGTCACAAAACACATGCAGGCACAAGTCCCATTGAAATTAATAGGTGTTTTCTCGAAAGAATGAGAGAAAAAAAGATCATTTTTTATATTTGTCAGCTCACCCACACTGGCCTCACATTATATTAAAGAAGAGGCATATAATATATCCATGTTATACTGAAGAAGAGGAGTTTCCCAGGACTCGTAAATACAAACTGGATGTGATTTGGCTTTGCTGAGTGCAAACAAACTTGTTTTGCCCACTAAGTTTTCTGCCTTGGGGGATTAGTGACTCAGGCAGGATGCTGAAGGCTCAGTGGGATTTAGTGTTCATCATGTTGAGGGTGGGTATTTTTATCAGGCACGCAGGCTTCCCAGTACAGCTCCACTCAAAATATGATTTTCAACAAATCATTTTGCCCACCTCCCCTTTTCTCTTACAAATTTATGGGGGAAGCATGGGGAGTTTACTGGTCAGGAAGCACAGACAGCACGGATCTGAGGTGTGCTGGCTGGCTGCAAAGGGAACAGTGCCAGCTATCCATCTAACAAACTCCTTTGCTATTCCCTTCTTTTTCAGTCTGTTTTAATCACACACAGTTCCCAGGATGGGCCATACTCTGGGCACCCTCCTGTTGTTTTGTGACACTCCATCCCCACATCATACTCTTCCTCTTCTGCCTCCACATTCCACCCAGACTGTACTGAAGATACACCTATGTCTTGTGTTGAAGCTGGATCCAGGGACCCCACAACTTCAAGAAAGACAGAAGTGTCCACAGGGGAAATTCTTTCCCTTTTCTTGCTCAGGTTTGATTTTCCAGAGGTACTTTTCTGTATTCATACAGCTTTCCTCAGGAAATAGAATATTCTTTCCCAGAGCTATAGGACTAGCAGAGATTTTAGCTATCGTCAATCTGACCCAACACAGAACATTTCTTCCCATTTTGATTATATGTTGACTATAACCTAGTGGAAGGTGCCCCTGCCATGGCAGAGGGGTTGGAACTGGATGATCTTTATGGTCCTTTCCAACCCTTCCCATTCTATAATTCTATGATTCTATATCCACCATATACTATTTTTTACAATCACATGAAGCAGTGGAAACAATTTTAACAGCAGCAGAACCGTGAATAACCAGAACTCTGTGTTACGCATCACAATAGTGGTCCCCTCTCCACCCTGCTCCCACTCTTGGCATTTAAAAATGCGCAACGAACAAGAAAATATAGTCAGTAAAAGTAATGCTTGTAAAATTACATTTTAAAATCAGGGTGTTGTAAAGCAGCTACAAAATGAGGTGAAACGCTAAGCAATGAGTTGCCCAGACATTTTTATAGGAATTGGAATGAGCGTCCAGTAAGTGTTCATGGAAATCTGAGTTGAAGCTTCTGGCTACCCCATATTATAACTGGATGGCTGGTGTGGCTTCAGCATCTTGCCAGCAGGCTGACAAGGATACTAGAGCGCAGGAGGGGATCAGCCAAGAACAGTGAACAGTTTGCAGTTCATCTTCATTATTGGTCAACCCAGCAAGGATGCTCCCAGGTTCTGCTGCATAGACAGCTAATTTTACCCAAGGCTGTGCAGAACACAAACATATGTTGGCAACAGAGGTGGTACAAAGAGACGGATCTTATGTGAAGGAATTTGCTTTCCCTGTTTTTCTTCCTCAGCACAAACAGAAATGATAGAAAAAGGTTTGAACTGCAAATTCTTTGTAAGACAGCTTAGCCAGGAGCTGAAAACGTGAACTCTGAGGTGTGTTTTGTACTTTCTTGAAATCTCTTTTTGTATTCTGCTGCCCAACTCACCTTTAAAGCTTTACTTTTCTATTTAGCTACAAAGGGGCTGTCTTCCAGTACCACCTGTGTGCAAGTGGGATTTTGCACAGAGGAATCTTATCTAGGGCTGCTGATATATGAACTACTGATGTACAAAGAGCTGCTTTGTTTCTGACATCACAAAAAATACAACTCTAACCTTCTTCAAATGCAACTGTCTGAACAGCATTTCTAGTGGTGTTGAGATTGGGGAGGACTACTCATCTATTTGCTATCATTCTGCATGATGGAATATCAGGGACTTCCTGAGAGTTTATTGCATCTTCCCGATGCATCTGTCTAGCTGAGAATTTCTTTCAGTCTGGGGAGAGAGAATTGATGTTTTAAGCCTCAAAACCAGGCATTTTGTGATATTTCCGGGAATCTGAATGAAACTTTTCATCAAAACAAGAGAGAAATTTCCAAGTAGTCAGGAATGGTTGATGTTGCATTAAGCTAGGACACAGAAGATTCAGACTAACATTCCTGGTCTTCTCAATTCTTACCAGGGAACACAAGTAACCTGACTGCTACTTGGAGAAGGCATCTTGTAGTGGTACAGATCAATATGATTTGTTTCTTTACTTAAAACTATAGCAGGGGTCACACTTTGGACCATAACAGAAGAGAATCTCCCCATAGTTTCAAAACGTAACATTTGCTTCATGAGATAGATGAAATAGAACACACCTTTTCTGCACAGCCCTAACTTACAGAAGATGCAGTGTTTTACACAGGCTAATGTTCCTAGTCTTTGAAGTCTTAAAATCAATGCTTTTCAGTGAAAGGCATCAGTGGCTTGCTTATGTCTCTACTCAAAAGGCCGCATGCAATTCCATTGTGTATAGGTTGGGAAGCGTTTTGGGAAGAGTGAAACACAGTCCTGGAGTGGAGAGTATGTAAAGCAATTACCTGGCTATATCTTAGCAACTTCCACAAAGTGCTCCAACTGGACACTGAGAGATACTCTCCAACTACAACGCATTGACATATCTCTTTCTAAAAGGCAGAATCAAAACCAGCTGCAGATCCACTGATACATCAGGAACAGCAGAAAACTTCTTCAGGGAGCATGGATCCTCTCTACCTGCTCAGAAATTCCCACCAAGGTAACAGTCCTGCAATGGGGTAAGTGTTGGGGCTCTCCTTCCACCGACCAGCCTCAGCTCCCCTTGCAGGGAAAGAGCAAGTGACACCAAGCAGCTCCCACTTGCATTGCTTAAGAACCAAGAGTAACCACAGAAGTCATCCGCATCCAAAAGCCACAAAACCTCCTATTTATTTTCTTTTTGTAAAATAAAATAAACCCCATTATAATCATCCTCACCATAACAGATACTTCAGCCTGCGCTCTCAAAGCTGCAGTGGGCAATAAATCAGACATGTCACTTCCAGCAATTCATCCCTGGAATTGGCTGCTATGTGGCCATAATATGTAAGGAGGCTTTTTCCTGGTGATCCTCAGGAGCAGTATTCCTTTTACTGGCTCTTCTTTATACAAACACTCCTGTAAATTACAGTTCAATTTAAATTTAGCATTTAATCCTAATTATTTTCCTCTAATTTGAGGGTGGGTTTGGTTCCGGTAGGCTGATACACTATCAATGTTCATTTTAAAAGTTTAATGCAATTAACCCAACTCTAAATGTAAGCATATGACGTCCCCACTATGTTAACTCATCATCATCACATAAATCACTCTGAAGGAAACCAAGAACTTCTGTTTTCCAGGCAAATTGTTTTGAAAGAACAGCAACAACAAAGATCAACAATGGGCAAAAGAAGATTCTGCAATGTTACGACAGACAGCAGAATACACTGTGGCTGTGCCGAATCACAGCTGTAACATCCAATCCCTTCCCCATCACCCAGAAGTATAAGAGCATTTCCAGTAAAGCCACATAAAATGAAGGCTTACACATCTTTGATGTCCCAGAGATGGAGGGACATCTGAGCCACTAATCTCGCACCATTTCTCTTTCATTAGTTCAAGTTTTGGAGTTTGGATGGCACTGACTCTAGAAAGAGGGGTTAATTGTTTAACCTTATAAAAACAATTACAACTCTTTTGGTGCTGCTTTTTGGGCTGTTCCATGTTTTTAGTTTCCCAAAGGATTTGAAGCTCAACACACTGCTAAACTCCTCAGCAAATACAGTACCTGTGAATTCACTAACTAAAGAACTGAGACTAGACTTCAAGATCTTGACAGACTTAGGATCTACCTTTTGAATGTGCTGTGTAAATATGCCTCTCAAATACTTAAAACCTTCAATACTACACATGTCCAATTCAATTCCTATCAGGAGTTGGTGTGGCACAGTTAATTTGATGTAGAACTCTTTCAAGCAGTTTTTTTCAATCATAATATGTTGCAGTTCCATAACTATCTGTCCTCTTGTACATTGTGAGCTATGTTAATTTACTTCCCAGTAAAGAGGTAGTTGAGTAGTGATGATTCCTTACTCTCAATAAAGCTGATGTTCAGTCCCACCTTATCATTCACGCAGATCTGTCTAGAGAGGTAAGAATCTCAACCTCCATTCTGGTCATTGCCTTTTAAAGCTCCTTCATGCTAATATGGTCCCTGTATATGTTACACTACTCTTCAGCAGGAACCAGAGTGCACACTCACTCCTCCCATCCATTCTTGCACTCCAGAAATTATGCATCCCTTTTGCCTACTCTCTATGTAAAGAAGAAAACAAATCAGGGAAGATAAATGGATGTGTTTTTACTTTTAAACAGGAAAAACGATATGGTGGGAAGTGCTTAATCCAGCAGGTCAGAGGTATACTAACACTAAAAACTGAGTAAGATACATATTGATACCCTTAATTAGCATGTACTTGGTTTATCTAAACAAACGAGCTGGTAAAACACTTCACAGATTTATTTATGAAGACAGAAAGAGAGGAATAAACTAATTGGATGACAAAATCCCAGTAGCAGTCTACAGCAATTTCATGTCTAACTTTGCTGTCAGCAGGAGAGAAAAGGGCTTGTCTTTTCTGCTTACAGGAGGTACTAAGCTTTGGTGAATAGTGTTATTTGCTGACAATCAGTGGCTTTGTGCGCATATTTTCATACATATATATGTATGCAGATATGTATATTTATACACATACACACACAGAGCCAAGACAAAGGAGGTGCTAACCTTCAGCCCAGCCTTTCAACAATCACCTCTAACAAGGAATCTCAGTGGGCTGTATCTTTCATCCTCTGCCACTCTTCATGCATGCGTAAATAGAAATACAAAGTGGGAGCTACAACGTCAGAACAATACACTTGTGTCATCAACCTCTTTGCCCTCATTTTGCAGAGTTGCAAATGCCTTCATAAATATTTTCTAAGGTGATAGGAAAAATTGCTCCAAGTTTCCTGATCTCCTACTATCTGTCTTGAAACCTGCCACGCTTTCAATCTTCCAACAGCTTTGTTCCTCAAAGTTAGGCGCTGTCCTCTTTCAACAATGAAGATGAGTCAATGTGGAATAAACTTTGTCTGTTGTTCAACTCCATGCCACTGAGAATATGAGATTGTGTTTTTAGAAGCCCAACATGTAACCTGTCTAAGACCAAACCCAGTGCCTAAGATGGTCCTAGAAAGGCCATTGACTTCAATGTGGCCTTGCTTAGGTGTTCATTCCCCCTCCCACTGCTCTATACTAATTTGTTTTCTCATCTTACATTAAAGTTAAATGTACATGTTCATAGATCAGATAGTACTTCTGTCACACACATTTACAGCGCTTCAAATAAGAGGACCCTGGCTCATCATTGCAGATGTTGCACACTACCTCAATCTAAAGGCTAACTACTATTACTTTGCTAATGCTTACTGATACAGATCCCAAGTGCTGTTTGAAACAGCACAATGTTCTGTAGACATACACAGCAAAAAACAAAGTATTACAAGAATTGGTCCAGATTTGAAGTAACTGAGCTAAAAAATGATTTTTGACTGATCCTAATTAGTAAAGTTCATAGAAGTGCTATAGAACAGGGCACCCTGCTAATGGCGAGCTTTCAGCCAAGGAGAACAGTGCAGTTTGCATAGTCCTGCCTGAACACAGGAATAATGCATGACTTGGCCAATCACTGTCACCAAGCAGTGATGTGTACTAAGCACAAAAAGCGTTTTCATGTTTAAGAGGAAATACTTTAAATATTCAACAATCTCTGTCTTCTTCATATTGTTCTCCCAGGGCCTCAGCAGCTCACAGCCTCTGATGCCATGTTGCCAGGAAGGCTACTTGTCAGCAGTTGTAGTGTGAGCAGCAGCAGGAGGCTGCAAACAAGCATGTGAAATAAAATGCTTATTCAAGAGACAGCACAATGGCTGGTTTTCTAAGTGGCACGAAGCGCTTCACCCGGCAGGAGTCCTCAGATCCCTGCACTGAGCAGCTGGGTTGTACTTTGTACCTATCAATAATAATGATAAATAATAATAATAATGGCAAAGTAAAAGAAACTGTGAGCTCACAAGCTGCATCAGATGGACTCAATGCTCCTGCATCTGAGGATGCTTAATTCCACAGGGCTTAATGCCCGCATCTCTCCCCCAGCAGCCCCCTGCTTCCATAGGCTGAATGGTGAGCAGGGATGCAGGGCTGCCCTGTATCCAAGGCAACGGGCATTGCTGAGGCTCTGCAAACCTCTGCAGTGCACAGGAGGACCAGCTGGGGCAGGTACCCCCCTGACTTCACAGTATGCAGAGGGAAGGAGCTTTTCCAATGGTAAAGAGTAAAGGCAGAGGGCAAAAGAAGATCTGCAGCTACCTCCTGACAACGAAAGCACATTCCCAGGTTCCCCTGGGGCTGCTTTCCCTATTGGGAAGGTGCCTGGGACAGTCCACAAAACTCACTGTGACTTGCTTGTATTTCTCAATGTTACGTACGCCTTTCCCTGGGTCCACCTCCTCCTGTTGCAGGAACTCTCCATATTTACTAGCCACCTACAGGTAACAATCTCAATTCCTACAGCTATGTTTTGGCCAAGCAAAACCTACTGATGTCATGATTCATGGATATGCACACACATCCCCAAGCTTCCCATGGTCTGTGGGAGAAAAGGTCAGTTGAAAACAAACAACCCATCAATTCTTACATTCACAAGGGGAAAAAGTTCTTCATCAGTGAGTGAATAAACTTCTAATGCTAGGGAAGTGAGTAGGAGCATTACTACTAGCTTCAGCCACATCCAGATTTTCTTTGTGGTGCTTTAGGCAGGTTTGTTCAAGATGCCCCATTCAACTCTCCTCGCCTGTACTGCTAATGTTGACAGAGATTGGGATGGCCTTATTTTGGCACAGGTTCAGTGTTTAAGGAAAGACCAAAGAAGATCATGACTAAGAATGCTATGCACAAGAGATAAAAACCACACAAATTTGGTCAGTGAGCATCTTCAATTCACAGATGAGCTCCAGGTCATTGGCATCCAAAAGACAAATTAGAGAGGATGAAGTTATTTACCAGAGAGACAGAAGGATGCTCATAGAGCTGCTGTAGCATTCAGCTGCCTCCCAAACAATTGTTGGAGCTGCCATAAGCACATCATATAATTGCAGATATACAGGGAAGAAGGATGTCCTGGGTCAGCAGTGGCAGTCATTTTTCTCCTTCTTGGTAGCTGGTGCCGTGCTGTGTTTTTTATTTTGGGCCTGGGAACAGCGCTGATAACACCAGGGCTTTCAGTTACTGCTTAGAATGTTTTGGTCTGACCAAGGACTTTCTGAGTCTCATGCTCAGCCAGGGAGGAGGGAAAGCAGGAGGAAGCAGAGACAGGACACCTGATCCAAACTGACCGAAGAGGTATTCCATATCACAGTGCATCATGCCCTAGGAAAAACTAAGGGCAGAGACCTGGAAGGGTGTGGGAGCGCACTGCTTGGTTGGGCTGGGTATAGGTGGTGAGTGATTGTATTCTTTTCCCTTGTATTTGCCTTGTCATTATTATTATTGGTGGTAGCAGCAGTGGTTTGTGTTATACCTTAGTTACTAAACTGTTCTTATTTCAACCTGAGGGAGTTGCATTCTTTCAATTCTCCTCCCCATCCCCCTGGGACAGGGGAAAGAAAGGGGGGAGCGAGTGAGCGAGAAATTTGTGTGGCTGAGAGGTTTAAAGCACGACAAAGGATAATGAATAGAATAAAGAAATGTATAGCAAACTGCTGCATTAAAGTGCTCTGAAACCAGACTTAATTCCAAGAAACCCTGTGTCCAGTATTAAAAAAGAGGTCACAATGGCCCTTTTCCACCTTACACGATGCTGTGTCTGTATTTGAGGATCTCAGCCATGAACATCTTTCATGACACAACACTGTGCAGCAAACACAACAGATAGTCCTACCTTCCTCATCGACACAGTGTTGATATACTATCCAGTTGGGGCACTTGCTTTTATTTACCATAGCTAGAAATGTTAAACACTGCCTAGGGGTGCATGAAATGACTAGATGATCTTTAAGGTCCCTTCCAACCCTAAACCATTCCATAGTTCTATGAAATGCTAAAACCAGGAGCACTCTTTGGAGCTTGGGAATTCTCATGGCTCCTGATGCAACCTCAGCTCCCTGCCTGTGCCTTCACTTGTCTCTTAACAATTTATACAGCCTTGCCTGATAGCTTCTCTTCCTCCTAGCAGTGAGAGCCGTTATTGTAGAAGATATCACAGTATAAAGTTATTCATTAAGGAAGGTAAAGTTTGAACTCCAGAGAAAAGTAACAGTCCTTTGCTTCTTTGTGAGCAACAGCATGGAACATCAGAAGGGACTGGCTGAGACCTGGGTTCCAGATACTTCTGGATTTCAATCCCAGTTTGCCCACCAATTCACTCAGAGGGAAGGCAAAGTTCTCTTTATCTTTTTCATCAAACCAGCTATCCCTCACAAAATCTTACACATGTAAAGACTGTCTTGTTCATGTAAATCTCCTTTACAGCCCCAATATGCCCTTTGTGCAAAAGCCTTTTGCAACATTACCTCGGTAAAAGCAAGAAGACAACCAGCAGTTGACTGTGGCAAGGCTGAATTGCATCCAAGAATCTGGAAGCAGAGGAAAGAAGATAGAAGATGTGGAAAGGAGCAGGACACTTGGGTAAAGCTAAAGCATGAAGGTCCTTTCTGAGATAAGGAGTGCTCCAGATCAGAGGGGACAGCAAAGACCCAAGGGGACAACTTAATTCTGTTTGAGGAAAACACTGAGATATTCAGCACACACCTCAGCAAAGCCCTACCACCACTGTCTTCTTCAGGATCTACAACTTTAAGCACCCATTGAAGTGCTTTAGAGAAAATAGGACAGAAGTCTCAGCCCATTGCAAGACCAAACTCTTCTGCCTGGCATAAATTGATCCCTCATTCAGAAACTACAACCAAAATGAGCAGCACTGAAAGACACAACAGAGCAGCTCCAATGGAGAGGAAACCCAGAGCAACACTGATTGATTATTCCCAGAATGTCTTTCCCAGAAGCATTAATGCAGTACGTGCCTGGGACGGCAGCCCTGAGCAGTGCATGGAAACAGTTGAAAAGCTCCCTGAGCCCTCTCTGTGCCCACAGACCTCCCTGCCTGATGAGTGCATTAAAACAGTTCTGTAGAGCCCTATAGCCTGGGTCCTTACTAAAAACAACATTCCCTTCCTGCATCTCCTCCCCTTTAAATCAAGCTCAAACCCCAGATCTGGGGGCACCTCCACTATGTGTATAGTGGTATCCATCCAACATTCCTCAGTAATAGCATCACTTGGGTTGGGGAGGAGGAAGCTACACACTGGGGAACAGCATCGTATGAGGGATATAGGAAAGAGAGGCAAAATATAAACAATACCCATCAGAGGTTTCAAACAGAGCCTTCTGCTGGGGCTAAGGGCAATTATTTTAATCCTCAGCTACAAGTTCTTGGGACACAATAAAAGAGAATTAGCAAAGAAAACATTTAATGATGACTATAAGCACTTTATTCCTCGAGTTACAGCTGAGAGTATTCAGTAACTCAGAGATGGATGGGATAACAGGAAAAGAAAAGCTCCAGAAAACAGACTACTTGCAACTACAAGTGACAAAAGCAACTCATCAGCAGAAGCCACGTTAATGACCATTTTCCTGCCAGGCAAACCCCAGCTTTTCCAGCAATGGAGCACAAGCAAATCTTGTACTAGCAAAACTCAAGAAAAATTACTCTGCATCACTAACATCAGAAAGAACATAGAAAAGAAAGATCAACAGATTCTGTTGTTCAGGTGACGAAACTAAATCAAAACAGAAGGGAAGAATGGCTTCAGTTTGAACTGGAAGATTTGGCTTCTGAAACAAAACAATACAAAGGTATTTCTTCACATCAACTCTCCAAAGTTCTTCTGCAGTCTAAGACAAAACTTTATTTCCTTACATTTCCTAACTTAAAGCTTTACACCAAACAAACCAAAACGTCATTATAGAAAATGTTTGGATCATGTTTTAATAGGAAAATGTGGTTTTCATTGCTAAATGTTGACAGAATCAGCTTTGGCATTTCTAAACCAAAACTGTGTTGCATTAAGAAATCTGGAAGTAAATGTTTTGGTGTTTACAAATATAGATGTAACCCTTCTGTTCATTGAAGCTATTTGTTTAGTTTCAACTTGATTTTATGATTTATGGTGCCTGTGAAGATTTTGGAAATAAAGGCTTGTGTAATTTCTATCATTCATAACAATGGTCTAGTGGAGAAATGTGATTCACAGACTTGATACACACAGCTGATTTTTTTAATCATAGGAGAAGAAACATCAGATCACTGCACTTTTCACCAATTACCATTATTCTTGATCGATACAAAAAAATCCATGTAGGAAAAGACCAAAATCTCAAGAAGCTATGGCAGTACTTTTTGCTTCGTACACCTAATACTTGGAAAAATTGAGTATCCCTAGAGATTGATATTGCTAGTTCTAAACATTTGGATTCAGGTTTACACTTACTTCTAGCTAGTTTGACATTTTCTTGTTATAGAATCATCAGAGAATCACAGACTGCTTTGGGTTGGAAGGGCCTTAAAGGTCATCCAGTTCTGACTCCCTGTTTTGGGCAGGGATAACTTCCATTAGACCAGGTTGCTCCAAGTCCAATCCAACTATATTTTTAAAAACCCCAAGAAACCAACCAAACAATGAAACAACCAAAAAATCCCATTTCATTACCCCTTTTTTTAAAGCCAGCCTCCCTTATCCCCTTTTTCTGAGATGAAGATGTTGAATACAGTCAACTTTATTCACTCTGTGGTCACACCAAGTCACTAGAAGAATCAAAGATTTTCTGTTCTGATCTTCAGGTATTCTAAATGACCATAAAGTTTATTCATGTAAGTAGTCTGAACATAAAGTTCTTTATTTTGAACATTGGTTTTTGGCAGAAGGAGATGGAATAGCAGAATGCCAACTCCTGGTTCCAATCAGTTCAGTGAGAGCTTACCCTTCAGTGCTGCTACCAGATAACATGCAAAACTGGGAGATGGAAAAGAAAATGGAAAAGCAAAGGCAGTTCTGGCACGTGAGCCCACTTTCCAGTAACATGATCCACGCACTAAGCCAACTCAACTAACAGGCCAGCAACTTGCGATAAACTCATAGCTCCATTCCAAAAGCTGAACATATAAGCATGGGAAAGAAAATGGCAAACTGATTCTTTTCATTCTTGTTGACTGAACACTTGTGGTAGAAATAAATTAAAATTGATGGTATTATTTTTAGGCTGCTTAAAATGTACTCTTGGATATACTTTGCAGCCACAAAGGTTATAAATGGTCTGGGTCAGTTTGAGGAGCCACTGCCAAATCCTGCCCCAACATACCATCTGTATTGCATTGGGTATCTGTGAGGCTCTACCATCAGCAAGGGCTACTGGGGCAGTAGGCAGGAATGCCCAAGACTGATATACACCCCTGCCACAGAACATGGGAAACCAGTGGTTTGGGTAGCCCTGAACTCTAATATCCTGTCATCAAGAGTCACCAGGGAAAGGTGCCAGAAACAGTTTGAAATAGCAATGAAAGAAAGCCAGCTCCCAGGAAAAGCTTCCTTCTGCCCTCCTGAGGTCGGGGCTGGCTTGTGCCATGCAATAAAGAGGGACTGAGTCTGTTAAAGCTATTTCCAGCCAGTGCTACAGCCCATCTGAAAATCAGTGAGTGCTGGCGGATTTGAAACTAAACCTTCCACAAACAATTAAAAATGGATGCTTATGTTGTTTAAACATACTTCTTTGGAATTTATTTGATTTTGCACATGTTGCTGAGAAGTCGGTTCACTCATTCGTGTGTTGTGCTCTGATTTTTCAGGCAAGTAATAGCTACAGATACTCCCCTGTTCAGCTCAAGATGCCCCCCACAAGCAAATCCAAGGCTGTTCAGTCCCTGGTTTCTTATCTGCCAGCTCTGCCAACAAATGGAACATCTGCCAAGGATGCAGCTCACATCCATTAGAAGCTCACTGGAGTATAAGTCATGTTACAAAGGACAAAGCAGCCATTAGATTGTCATTGTCTTCATTGTGCACAAGCTTGTCAAGCAGCTGACCTACATGTAGGCATAAAAAACTCTCAAGGCTTTGCACTAAATAGACAAGCAATGCAAGCAAGAAAGATTAAAACAGGTCAGGGCATTCAAGAGTAATAATAACCTTTTTCATATTCTGCAAGTTTAAAATTCAACTGGTTTTCAGTTACTTTTTTCTTTTTTTAATGTAAAATCATAGAATTCAGGAGTGTTTTGAGTTGGAAGAGACCTTAAAGCTCATCCAACCCCTGTTATGGGCAGGGACACCTTCCACTAGAGAAGGTTGCTCCAATCCCCATCCAGCCTGACCTTGAACACTGCCAGTGATGGGGCAGTCACAGCTTCTCTGGGCACCCTTTGTCAGTGCCTCAGCACCCTCATAGTGAAGAGTTCTCTGCTAAAGTCTAAGCTAAATCTCTCCTCTGTCTTAGTTTAAAGCCATTCTCTCTTGTCCTATCACTACATGCCCTTGTCAAAAGTCTCCAGCATTCTTGTAGGCCCCCTTTAGGTACTAGAAGGATGTAAATTCAAATATAGGTATTAGAAGAATGACGCTTAAAAAAAGCATAGACTTCTCTTGAATGGCAGGTTTTCATGGGAGGATGAGGAAGCTCCAGATTACTTCTTTCCTTTTTTAATTCCCTTCTCCATTGCTGCTTTATAATAGAAATGAGGAGCAACAGGGAAAAAAATTTAGATAGACCCTCCATAATGAAAACTTATTTATCTTTGGGCTTCTCTGAAAATAAATGCAAAGTTTCTACACCAAATACTTCGATCAACAAGAGAAAAACTTACCAGCTGAATTACCTTATTTATGCAGATAGGGGGAAAAAGGAAGGTGGGAATAAAGCTAGTTCCCACTGTCAGAAAGCAGGCTAAGCACAGATCTAGTAATTGAATGCAAAACTCTTCAAACCCACTTCAGTGCTTATAGGGTAATACTATCCTTAGTGCTGATTTCAATAGTTATCACCTTTCACTGATCCCAGCTCTTACTCATAAGCCCAAGGAAAAAAGCTTCAATACACGCACATCTACCCTTCTTAAATATCAGCTTCCTGAGAAATCTCTGCAGTGCAAGAATGGTGCTAGCAGCTCTTAAACTAAGTCCCCAGCTTCACTCAATGCTTTCCAAAATTCACAAATCAAAAGCAAACGTACTCCTGGAGGTCTCAAAATAAGCAATGCAAAGCCTTCCGTGCCTGAGTGATGCCAGATCTCAGCTGCTCCACCGAGGATCAGCACAGCGCTGAAAGGCAGCTTTGCTTTCCTGCCCTGTTACATTGAGTAAACTCCATTTTCCTTTGACAAAGCACTTTTCCCATGATAAAGTCAGAAAAAGCTCTAAATTACCACCGTAGCATTAGAATTAAGTGAAAGGAACTGACACAGATGTATTTCAATGACAATTTATTTCTTCCTCCTTCATTGTCATTTACATGTCACACATGTTTCTGCCTCCATAGGAAAATGTGCACAGCCAAAACCAGGCCCCACATGTGCCATAGTTAACTTCAGAAGCAACAATGCCGAACCTCTGGGGGAATTTCTTTCAGAAGGCCAATCCATCTCCCTTGGATCCCTGCGGTTACTTGTCTCTCCTCTAGATCCATAAGGAACAGAAACAGTAAACATGTCCCACATCATCAGCAGCCTGATGATTTACCTGACAGCACCATCAGCAGCAAGAATTAAGAGCTGAAATCTCTTTCTATCCCAATCAAGATCCTAAATGGTACTAGTCAGCACTAGGAGCATGACAGGAATGGTGCTGGCCGCATGGTCTACCTGCTCCCTGGATGCATCACTGATCCAAACCTTAACCTTTACACTCATCTTTCATTTGTAAGGTGCATACAACATCATTGTTGGCCATGACAATTACTGGGACAACAGTTCTGGTTGTCCCCAACATAAGAAGGACATGGAGCTTGTGGAGCAAGTCCAGAGGAGGCCACAAGCATGATCAGGGACTGGAGCAGCTCCAGTATGAAGACAAGATGAGAAAGCTGGGGTTGTTCAGCCTAGAGAAGAGAAGCTGCTGGAGACCTCAGAACAGCTTCCAGTATTTGAGGGGGCTTGCAAAGATGCTGGAGAGGGACTCTTCATTGGGGACTGTAGTGATAGGACAAGGGGTGATGGGTTCAAACTTAAACAGGGGAAGTACAGGTTAGATATTAGGAAAAAAAATCCTTCCCTGTGAGGATGCTGAGGCGCGGGCACACTTTGTCCAGAGAAGAGCCATCCTGACTGTTCAAGAACAGCCTGGATGGGGCTTGGGGCAACCTGCTCTAGTGGAAGGTGTTCTTGCCTGAGGCAGGGGTTGGAACTGGATGAGTTTAAGGTTCCTTCCAACACAAACCATTCTATGATTCCATAAATGTGAGCAGACTGTAACCAAAACACAAGGCCTGGGAAACAATAGCTGTTGGGGGAGAAACATCCCATTTATCTGTACAGTGTTAACTCAGACATTCAACAACATGTCAAAAGCCATTAGCTGCTTCACTGCTCAGCTGGGAACAGAGAACATGGTGTATCACATCATTCCACACCACTTGCTGTGAGTGGTATCTCCTCTTGGTACCATGGTAGGCAGCATTTGGGAGGCACCAAATTTCCTTTTATGAAGGAAAAGCTATGTGAGGATATTCCCTTGCCATACTGCTATAAACTTCAGCGTCCTGGGAAAGCTCAGGAGGCTTCCACAATTTTATCTCTAGGATAAGCACAATTTATCATAAGGGGAAGATTCCCTTGGAGACTCTGCAGAAATGTGAGAGTAGCACAGCTTCTCTAAAAAAATTAATTCATTGTCTAAAGGAAAATGAAAGAAAAATAGAACTATCTCAATATAGCTGCTTCCTTTGGTCAATGCAGTCTCCATTTCCAAGCTTGTATAAAAAAGACAGAACCTCTAAAAAGTCCAAATGCCATTTTCACAGAATTCCGATTTCTTTAAAAGCTGTCCAATTGTTCAATATTTTAAAGAGAAAAAAAGCATATATTGCCAGAGTATATAATAATTATAATAATATAAAACAATTTCCTGCAAAAAAGAGTATTTTCCGTTTTTCTACTTCTGTAACCACACCTCAACATAACACAAGATTGAGTATTATGACACGATGGGACATAGCCTTGGGTGACACGGCTTAGTGGGAGGTGTCCTTGCCCATGGCAGGGGGTTGGAACTAGATGATCTTCAGGTCCTTTCCAACCTTAACTATTCTATGATTCTAGGATTCTAAATGAACTCCAAAATTTCTAAGAGGTTCTTTGGGTTTGCCTAATTTTATTCTTAAGAAGTCAGCAACATTATCAGTTGTTGAGCAGATTTTCACAGGGATAATCAACAGAGCATCATAGGGAGTCAGAAGTGATGGCAACCACAGGGAACAGCACTAAGGACTGTATCCCAGTACTGAATCAAGACGAGGCTGGATAGGGCCTTGAGCAACGTGGTCTAGTGGAAAGTGTCCCTGCCCATGGCAGGGGATTGGAACTGGATGAGCTTTAAGGTTCCTTCCAACTCAACCCATCCCATAATTGTACGATAAGAGAGGATACAAGAGGAAGAGCGCCCAACTGTTATGCTCACAGGCACAAGCACTCACTTGCTCCTCTCCAAGAGCGGGCTGTGTTCTCAGCTCCCAGACCTACGCTTTTCCTACTCTAGACTGCCTCTGCATTCTGGAGTCAGGGAATTCAGCCTTATCAATTGTGTTCATGTTCCTTTGCACAATTTGCCCAGTGGATTTGTTTGGAATCCACACTTAATTCCACAAAGCAGACAGTTTCTGTTCATCATAAGGAACAGTTGCCCCAGGAAACAAAACCCAAACCTCAGAGCTGTTTTCAGCCCTTCCCCTGTGCTGATGCATGCTCTGACCCACCCCTGCTGCCTGTAGGAGCACCTCAGCCTTTAAAATACTGCTGCACATAGCCATAGCTCCTATGGGCTCAAATGTTTCAGCTGCCTTTGGGCATCATTGGTCATCCCCAGTAGTGGTCATAGAGCAGAGCAGAGCAAGCTGGTGGCCCAAATTGGACATCAGCAGGAATGGACCAAGCAGGAGGTTCAGGTCTCTGCAGCCCCATTGTCCTCACCTAGCACAGTGTAATAAGAATTTAGTGCCATTTCATGAACCATCTTTACAGGCTCTGGGGAGAAACAGAAGCTCCAGTTCAACAGCACTGGTTTTATTCCACATCTGGATCAAAACCCATAAAATTCTGGTGGAAAAAGTTTTTCACCTCTTAACACTGAATTAAGTGTTTCAAATTCAGTGGGGAATGCCCTGGAGCAAAAGGCAGGATCCCTATGTAAGAGTCCAGGTGTGCTTGCATCAGCGCTGAACATACACTGAATAGATGGCACATTGTGGATGAAAAGGGACACAGAGGGGCACTCTGCACCTCTATGGCTGAGAATCCTCTTAAGCAAGGGAAAAACAAAAGGCAAAGAGGATTATTAATGAGTTCAAGATGCATAAAAATGATCCTGTCATGGTAGCTGAGCCTCATTTGCTCTCCCTGCTCTGCCTAATCACCTACACTGTGATAGCGGAGCCAAAGCAAAATCTTTTACAGAGAACCAATGCACACATATACTTTACTTTTGCCCAGAGCTTCCACAAAAGCAGAACAACTTTTGGCAAGAAAAAAAGAGAGAAAAAAGGAAAAAAAAAGGTAAAAAAAAAAATAAAAAGGCAACTGTAAAAAATCAATTTTTAGAAAGAATGTAGCATGATGCCATTTGCCTTATATGGGAACTGGTATCCCATGTGGAGTCTCAAACAATAGCCAGCCTGGCAGGGGGGGCAGTAAGAAGATGACTTGAGGGGGAAAAAAATTATATAGATATTCCCTGCTGGCCCTCACCCTCCATTTCCTCTTGGATTTCTTTGTGGCTGCACTGAAAGGGGTCAATGGCTCCCAGCTTGAGAAAGGAAGCTTTTGAAAGGACTATCACCAGCATCTGTATTTAAAGCATGCCTTTTACTTCACAGCCTCCCCCCCCCCATAGCTAATGCAGAGCTTTTAAGAAGCCAGCAGCAAGATAAACTTGGAGAAGGAGAAGGGAAGAGTAGAGGAGGAACAGTACACGTCTGCCTTGGGTTTGCTGACACTTCCACTGCAATAAGGCTCGATTGGCATGCAGGGACAGGAAACATAAGCTGCAGATGATCTAAAGCACTACGGATCATTACACCTTGCTTCAATCACCACCTCCCCACCCTTTAAAGCCTGCTACAAAAGCACATGAAGCAGTCAAGCACCAGGCTGGAAAAGGATTCCAACTGATTAAAAACAATGGGCAAATTAGCACTGGACTCACTGAACACATCAACCATTCACACACATCACATTTGCAACTCTATCTTCAGCATTTAGGAACTTCTGATCTGTCAAACACAGGCTTTTAATAGCATTGATTCATTTATCTTGAAAATGAAAGACCAAACCAGTGATTAAGTATGCATTTAAGATTGCTATTTGAGGGAATGCTCCAGAAAAGTTATGGCATTTTAGAGCCAGGGATTCATTGGGAGGGAGGAAGAACAGGACTGTACCCTCCTTTCACACCAGTGGACACAGTCCATGTGGAAGGCTGGCATCTGCACAGGTTTTCGGCAGCTCTGGCCCTGCTTTACATTGCGACCTTATTCAAACATCCAACTGCAATTATACAGCAGTTGCTTTCTGTATTAGGATATGGTTTTAATTCACTTTGGAAGAGGATGAATCCAACTGTCCACACAAAGAGTTCCTACAGATCAGCTGCTGCTCCATGTCTAAACAGGTCAAAACTCAATCTGTGTGCTTTAGAAGCTGAGTAACAGTTCTTATTGCTAAAGCTTTACTGAATTTGAGGGGCAAAATGGGTGAAGAGGGCAGCTCTACTTGGTGTTAAGTGGAGACAGACTAATAAGATCAGCTATGGATTTCCAGCTCCAATTTATCTGTCCTTATATTCCTATGGTTATTAGACAGTAAACACCAGCAGACATCCAAGACAAGCCGGAAATTCACAGATGGAAAGGTGCAGTGGTACCTTCAGCAGCACCACAGGCAGCAAGCAGCTGTTTCACATAGCTCCTACCAAACTGTCTGGGAGAGAAACCAACAATGAGGCCAGAGAATGCTCCAGAAACACAGAAGTAAATTGCCTCTGAGAGGCTCCAGCACAACCAGCATTTCACTTCAGTTTCCAATCATGCCATCTTTCTCACAGGCATTCAAATACATTAGTCTGTCCCTTATCAGATCCTCAATTATGACTGTAGAAAAGTCTGAGAACTCTGTAGCTCAGAGATGTTTATGGGGCTGTAATACGTACTGACAGATAAGCCACACTCATGCATACAAGCTTGCAACTCATGTCTGGTTTAACACAATAAAGCCCTAAGCTTTCATAAATACAGCATAGGAAACAGAATCCTCCCATTGCCTGCTACTAATTGCATCTGTAGTGGTCAGGGGTTGAAAGAGAAGTAAGCAGATTAATTCTATTAGGCTGTGCAATAGCATCCCAAGGGGGCTAGGGAAAATCCCATCATTTAGAACAGGACTGGTAGACGCTGCTGAGAATGATGTTACATACTAGTAGGGGATTAAGGGTTTGGACTAAACGGCTTCATCTTCTCTAGATCTGGTTTCCACCAGCCATAGTGATTAGAACTGTTTGTTTGCTTGGGGTCCTTTTCACTTTTGGATGACCTCAAACATCTCGCCCGTTGAAAACTAAATGACCAGATTAATTTCTCACTTAACCCCTTCCCCCCAACATATGTTTCTTTATCCCTTTTCTTAAAAAGCTCTCTGTTTAAATTTAGGTGATTTTCAATATAAAATTGTTTTAGAACAAGAGGTCCATATATTGTGTTATTAATAGATCATATTTAACATTTTGCTTTTTTCAGCATATTCCTCCAACACTTTTAGCCTATATTTATCTCAACCATATGAACAATCTGTACACTTTTGCTGAAATATATTCCCTGTGCTGTAAATACAATGCAAGGTTTCACTCTAACAGACATAGCAGGCAGAGGTGGCAAAGCCCCTCTTGAGCCAAATGAATGGAAGAAATTCCTCTGCTCAGACCACTGCTGCCTGCTCTGAGCATTAGGAGCACCATCTGCCTTACCTGTGTGCTGCTTTGAAGGGGGGAACCTTCAGAGAAATACTTGTTCTCCTCAAGAAGTCAGGTCGTAATGCACATGCATCAGGCTGGATCCTTGTTCCAGGTCCTTAGTGCCGTGATCCAGTCTGGTCAACCTGTCAGAAACAGCCATGAGAAATATGTAAGACACATGGCTCCATACTGGGCTTGAGTAGAATACTGCAACCTGGCTTTACAAGCTTCTTCCTTAGGTAAAGATGGCAGGAAAGGGTTCTTCACCAGGGACTGCAGTGATAGGACAAGGGGTGATGGGTTCAAACTGAAATAGGGGAGGTTCAGGTTAGATGTAAGGAAGAGTGCATCTGGTGCCCAGAGAAGCTGTGGCTGCCCCATCCCTGGCAGTGTTCAAGGCCAGGCTGGACACGCTTGGAGCAGCCTACTCTAGTGGGAGATGTCCCTGCTCATGGCAGGAGGTTGGAAGTGGACGAGCTTTAAGGTCCTTCCCAAACCAAACCAGTCTGGGATTCTATAATAGCACAGGACCAAGAGGAAGAGATGCAGTGAAGCCCCCTGAAGGCAAGTGCCAGAACACAGGATGGAGTAGTGCATGTGAAAAACCAATGGTAGTTATATGTGTAAGACACACACACTCCTATATTATATGAAACAAATATGCACACGCACATTCACTTTGCTGGATAGATGTTAAGAGTACAACTGTACTCTGAATGGAAGGAGCCAGAAAAGGCTGAGGATGAAAAAGAGGGCAAAGTGATAGAGCTGAGAGGCAGGTAAGGGTGGGATGAAGATGCCAACAAAGCCAGGGGGAGAAGAGTTCAGTGGGAGATGCTCAGGTGGCAAAAGCAATAAGCAAGCAAAAGAAGGTAAGTAGGAGCCTGCAGAAAGGCAGGAAAGGCCAGCAGGAACACAGGAGGGATCACGTCAGATGTTGTCTGTTTTCTCCTGGCAGAAGTCAGGCAGAGCCAGGGCACAGAGGTGGATCCAGCACTTAGAGCAATCACCCGGTAACGGCTTCTCTCTGGAAAACAGCACGGAGCCTGGATCTCATTCTCCTTGACAGCTCCAATTCAGATACCAGGCTGGCGCCATGCAAATCCATTTCAGAGTATTACTTCTCCCCAGACTACCTTGCTGCCTTGCCCTCTTCTAAAACTGAACCCCTGTGCTCTGCCCAGCCTCTCCAGCAACCCAAAGCCAATGCCATGTGTGCACATGCAGGGTCAGGGAGCATCAGTGCTCCTACACACAAAACAGCACTTAGAAACTCCTTTAGGTTCAAGAAGAAAAGCTGGAACAGGAGGTCCTTTCACAGCACCTCCTTCCATCAGCCCTGAAAGACACTGAGGGCTGCAGATGGACATCTCCAGCTCCCATTCTCTATCTTGCTGTCTGGAGAACACAGCCATACTGAGCTGGGCGAACATTTCTTTGTCCATCCACTAGATGACAAAGATACTAACAGTCCAGCTGGGAAGTGCTAATATCACCCGACCACATGAAAAGAAATCCCTGACAAGCATGTGGGTATCAGCCCTCTGTCAGCAGCCCTCTGCTCCTCTCTATAAAGATACTATCTCACACTGCCCCAGGACAAGTAGCAGGTCATGGGAGAGGATTCTACCCCTCTATTACTCTCTCATGAGAACCCCCTGCAGTCCTGCATCCAGCTCTGGGGTAACAACACAAGAGGGATGTGGAGCTCTCGGAGTGAGTCCAGAGGAGACCATGGAGATGAGGCAACAGCTGGAGTAGCTCTGCTCTGGAGCCAGGCTGAAAGAGCTGGAGAAGAGAAGGTTCCTTAAGGGGAGACCTTAGAGCAGCTCCAGTGCCTAAAGGGGCTACAGGAAACCTGGAGAAGGGCTTTGGACAAGGGGAATGGCTTTAACCTGCCAGAGGGGATATTGAGATGAGCTCTTAGGCAGAAGCTCTTCCCTGTGAGGGTGCTGAGGCGCTGGCACAGGGTGCCCAGAGAAGCTGTGGCTGCCCCATCCCTGGCAGTGTTCAAGGTCAGGTTGGATGGGGCTTGGATCAACCTGCTCTAGTGGAAGGTGCCTGCCCACAGCAGGGCTGGAACTGGATGAGGTTTAAGGTCTCTTCCAACTCAAACCATTCTATGATCCTGCAAAAAGGGATATGCTCCAAGGGGCACAGGAGCACAGGAGCACAGCAGAATACATCCAGCCACAGACCCCCTGCTGAAGAGAGCTCTGCAGCCTCATCATTCATCTTACATGCACTAGAGGAGGAACATGATGTAGTGAGCAGAACAGGGGCCCACCAAACGGGTGCTCAGGCAGATGTTCTCCTTGCCTCTATCTCTAGAGGGCTCATATTCTTTCAGCTGAGCTTCACCCTCCTGTGGGTCTTTGTTTAAAGCCTCTTCCTTACTCTGCTCAGCCTGGCATTTCAAATACATGCATACTTATTAAAGAGGAAGGGGACGTATTAAATAGGAGCGAGGGCTTGCATGGAGAAAATGTGTACATTCATATAGTCCTGCACAGGACAAAGTGCTGCCTTATAGAAATCTCTTACTGGACATGGTCCTGCTTGAGACATGTGGTATTGGATAGTAACTCCCAGCCTCTGGAAACAGTGAGGAAAAACAAGACTAATTTATTCAGGCTTGTAAAAGGCTCTGAAACCAGAAGATAGAAAGTGTCATTGACAGTCATCAAAAATTTGATTCAATGGCATCTTTAGTACCAATTTTCCCTTTCCATTATGGAAGAGCCATTATGTTCATATAGGCAGACCCCATTCATTCCCTATTACTCTTCCAGCTGATACACCATTGTGAACAGAAGCAAAGAGCTCTAACATATTTAGGGTCACTCACACTGTATTTTGTCTTCTGTGCATACGTGTTCAGATGAGAGATTTCAATCATCTCTCTTCAAGGAACATTAAGCAACAGAAGGCATCTCAGGTCATCTAAATCCTCCTCTCTAGTGCAGGATCATACCTCTCCCTTCGCCTCACTTTATTTCTATCTAATCCAATTGAGAGTGTCTCAAGCAGTAGAAATATTCTCTTTCCCCCTTAGAATCTAAGTCTGACAGAGACCTGTCTTCAGGACTTGTTGCCTGCATAAACAGTCTGATTATGGGTTTTAATCGTGATTCCTTTGTATTCCACTAGGGCAAAAGCAGCAGCATGTGTGAAAAGTGAATAAAGACATTAAAACGCAGGCTGACGCAGAGTGACTGAGGGACAGCAGCACCATGGGATCCAGTACTCCTTTAGCCCCATAGGTGCATTATCAATAGAGGCAGGGGACTACAGGCCACCTGGGCTCAATACATTTTAATATGAAAACAAAACTAAAGAGAAGCTTAACGTGGAATTTCTCCTGGTTAGTTACTCTGCTCTTACATTCCCTCTAATCACTGCTGGCTGCTATCAAACACAAGAGCTTAGGTTAGACAAGATCTGACCCAGCCTCACAGCTCACGGGTGCCCCTTCCTCAGCACTGCAGCGTGATATACCCTCGGGGCCTTAGGCTATGCTGCTCCTGAGGTTGGCTTGATTTAAGGGGTACAAAAGACCCTGCTGGAATTAAGCTTTACTATTAGTAGTGTAAGTATTAGTGGTTTTGTATTTTAAATTCAACCCTCATCATAGTTTCCTCCCACTTCAAAGTTTGTTTGCATTGGGGCCCCAATGGTGCTATCTCTTACAAATGACTTTTCTTTTTGTTGCCTTCTATACTTCTACAATCATACATGTTTGTCTAAAGGAACTTAATCAAGCATAAAGAACAGGAGTTTGCACTATATAGTGGCATGGAAATCAGGAGGAACACAAAGCATTCCCATTTTACATTTTATACATCACAAGTAACACCAAAGCAGATGTAAAACAAGCAAATTCCTCATCACATTTTCCACTTCCCACAACACAAATCTTTGTGCATTAAACACAACCGAAAGGGAGCTGTGGAGTTGGCATTAGCTTGACAGATGCCGAGATGAGCCGCAGCAGAAAGGAATATCTCAGCCTGAAAACAGCGCATGTTAAAAAGGCATCTGCTTATTGTTTGATGCCTGTATTTATTTACACAGACAGCTCACTGACATGCTGAAAGGTTGGGGAGCGTGGTGGAGGCTGGCATTTTTAACTCTCAGCATGCAGTTTGTTATCCTTTGGTCATGTCCCAAGCTTCCATTCTGTCGCTGAATGGTGGCAAAATGGGGGAAACAGGGTCCCCTCCGCTGTGTAGACTTGGTTCCCCTCCCAGAGCTTGCCCTTACAGCATACAAGGCAGCGCTTCCAAGTTCAGCCTCCACAGGCATGCTGCCCTCAGGGCTCCCCCTCCAGCTCCTGGGGCCTCTGTGTCTTTGATATAGACATGAGAAGAGTCCCTCACAAGCCAGTCAAGCACAGCTTCTTGTGCATTAAAAAGAGATCTTCTTTAACAAGAAAGAAAATTAATTAAGTGGGTAAAATCCCACAGGTTGGAACAGCAGCTGAGGAATTATCTTTCTATCAGGTTGGTAATGAGGACTGAAAAAAAAACCACCTCACACAGACATTAACAGCTTTATATGGGCTCATTGGCATTCCAGATCAGATGTGAGGCTTGGCTTTCCCAGGAGCAGCAGATGCAGCTCCAGTTACAGACCAGACTCTGGGCAAACCACAGTTTGCCCTGCTGAAAACAGCATCGCCACAGTGCCTGACTGTGAAAGGTACAAACCTCTCTTGCAATTAACTTCTTTCCCCACAGAAATGATGCTCAGGGAGATTGTAGGTCACAGCATCTAATGTTTCAGGTTGATCTGACACACCTCCAAAACCTGTGTTCAGATATACAAGAGCACATGTATGTGTGAGAGAGATTCGATCAGTTTTTATTGGGGAATGTGAACAGCCAGCACATGTATAGACGCACATCAAATGACATGATCAAGCATTGACCAAATCCACCTCTTTTACCATACTGATTTCCCCAAAAACACCGCTGCCTTCTTAACCTTTAACACACGTAAGTACTGTCAACAAAATAATGTAGATAATTTCCCATTCCCTACAATGGAAAAACATCCCAATTTGGGGTCAATGACAAGCACAGCAAGCAGAGATGCATTCATGCCAACCACTCCAACAGGGGATCGCTAACCTGAAGAAGCCACCGAGCATCACATTGAACTGCATCAAGCTTCTTAAAGCTACATATAAGAAATGCATGAACTTCCCTGTACACCTTTGGACATCTTCCTGCCTCTCTGTTACTATTCGTATCACATAAGGCCCCACAAAATTCAGTTTTTTACTGGGCGCAGAATGGAAGAGTCCCCTGCCCAAAGAGCTTGCTGCCTAAACAGACAAAAAAGCAGGAAAAAAGGAAATACTAATGTTTTGATGGGAGAGATGCTGGTTGTAAAGATCAGATAAGAAGGCTGTGACAGGTGTGGGAAGAGAACATCTTCACTCTCAATCCTGTTCCTTTAGTATGTAGACCACTGTTTCCTTGTTCTGCTGTTGTTCTGCTGTTCTTGTTCTGCTGTTTCCCTGAAAGTTGTTTCTTTTACAGCCTGTAAAGCTCATCCTTAAAAGCAAAGTCCACAGCCTCCTGATGAGCTCCTCATTTTCAGGGTTTCTGATGTGAGCACAAGGGATTGTGAGCTGGCACCCAAAAACTGCACCAAAGAGGCCGATTTTCTCCCTTTAGATGAAGAGCAAACGTTGGAACGTGTTGTTCTGTACAGGGTTTTAATATACCTAACCAACTGAGCACCACACTACTGTATGTACTTATGAAGAAGATGCTTCATGTTACCTGCAAGCTATCAGTCAACACAGATGCTATTCCTGCCAGGTAAGAGAATTACTGTCCAATTACATTGAAAAGAAAGATATTTCTTGCAAAGGTTTCACTAATTACCCAGCCTTACCAAAGGCCAAGGATAATGGAGTATTTCCCCACCGTCTCTGCCTCTCATTAATCCAGATGCCTTCTGTGCCCTAAACCAATTGGAAAAAGAAACCGATGGCACTTCCTCAGCAATGGGGTTAAATTACCTACTCTGAGGAATCAGGCTGCCTCACAGAAGCATTTGCATTATTAATAGATATTTCAAATCATTTTACATCATCTTTTAACAAGCACCACTAATTCCTTAGTTTCTCTTTGGTTTGAAATACCTTTAAGTGTATAAACAATTGTTAGTCTAAATCTTTCAAGTTTTTTGACTCAGAAACAATGCTTTCTGTCAGCTCAAACTGTTAATTTAGGTTTGCTGCTGCTGTTTTCTCTTCTTCCTTTGAATAAAGGGCTGGTCGATCCCTGGGATACTGTGGCACAGTGCTTGGGTTTTCACAGTCAGGCCGTCACTCGATTAGCATTGACAATCTGGCTGGTTTGTATCATACTTCTCTAAGGCTCTCAACTGCCTCTTGTATCTCTTTTCTCTGATTCACCTGAGCAGACACATTGACACCTTTGGGTAGGATGTTCCTAAAATTACAGAAGCATCCCAGGGTGGAAAGAAAACAGATATTCAAGGGAGCATGCACTCTATGTCTGTTATTAGCAATTTAAACATCTGCTGGTGATAGGGTTTGGAAAGTCTTTGATTCCCACCTAGGGAATTTAGTGTTGCTTGCTTGCTTCATGAGAGTGCCGTGGGCTTCCTCACACGGTGTTAGATCCATCTATACCGTCATGCATTACCAAGTTTTATGTATAATACATGTGTGTGATCATAAGCCTTCAAAAGATTTCTCAGTGAAAACGTTAATACAGAAAGGAGAATTCATGAAGTTGTATTCAATTCTCTTTTGGAATGCATCATTAGCTCTGCATAGCTGATGTCTTACACTTTATCTTCTTCAGATCCTCCTTTAAACAAACTCCAGATTCCCCACCCCTCCAAAATACCTCTTAAGACTTGATTGTTTTTCTTGAAAGACACAATAATTTTAAAGGACTTAGCAGTAGTACTTCGAGAGGAAAGGGCAGACAAAAACCAATAATCAAATGGTAAAGGCCAAGGAGAAAGCCACAGCCAGTTATGGAAAAGGACGTGCAATGCTGTTCCATTATCCTCTTGAAATGAAGTGTAAAAGCTTGCAGAATTCCATTCCAGTGCCTGCAACTCCACCTAAATCCTCCCAACCACAGTAACAAAGCTATTACATACCACATGGCTTGGCATTTTCATCAAGTCCCAAATACCCAGCACATGGCTGAAAGGTTTTGGCCTTTCAGACTAATGAATCTCGTGATGAGTGGATGAAAACTTGCTGTCCAGTGCCAAGAGAAAAGGAAGATGATCTTCCAAGATGTGAAGGAAACCACCCTCACCCTTCATACCCTTCTTTATTTACCCCACTGAGCAAGTCAAGTCTCCTTGCTCACATGCTACATCAGCCTAACTTCTGCCATCCAGCATCCAACCTTTTGCTGTTCTTTACTGCCTTCTTCATATAATCTGAGTTGGCTCTAGCTGTGCATAGGTGCAAATAAACCACATAAAGGGTTGATTTTTGCTACTTAACCTCTGAATAGAGGCTACCATAGAAGGGTACACCGCAAATCCAACTCCTAAATCAGTCAAACTAGAGCAGCTTTAAAGATTATCAATGAGAAAAATTCCTTGGAACTTGCAAGCCAAAGATACCTTCCCCACATGGACGTACAGTTTAACTGACCTGGTTGGCAATTCTATTGTCACTGTGCAGTAGGACTGTTCATGGGATGAATTCGTAGTAAATGAAGAGCTGAGCCCTACAGAAATAGGTATAGGATTTTCAAGAACCAAGAATCAGAATGTAAATACATAAATCTTAAGAGGCCTCAAGAGGGTTTACTTTGTCTGCTCAACAGAAAGGCACCTACTCATTGCAGAAAGCCAATAATTGGAAGGGATGAAAAAGGGAAAGTCAACCAAAGAGCAGCAGAAGACAAGGAAGAATTCCAATTTAGCACCAAGAAAAGGGACACATCCATGCTTTTGTTTCTTCTTACAGGAAACAGTAGAAGAAAATTGCCATATTTTATGAGCTGTGTTTTTCTTTTTACTTTTTATTCCCTGTATATTCAAATAAATAAATAAAGAGAAATAACTTCTGATCACCAATCTTTCAGGAAAGAACAATTCTAACAGACTTCTTTCTGGAATGCAATATAAAAACAGTTGAAACTTTCCAATGGCCCAAAAGAAACATGACTGCCATTAATTGTATCAGCAATTCCAGCACGTGGTTGAAATACAGAGATGAGGTAATCTTTTCCTTAGCTCAGTTGTACAAGCACCTTAAAGTCGTTTTGTATTGTGTGGCGTTCAGCAGAATTATTGTACATCAGAAAGGATTGACTAGGGAGAAGGCGGCTGTTTCTCGCTGGTATTTTCTCATCATGGGGGTTCTAAGGACTCACCAGCTCTCATTATTAGGGCATGCCTCTTGTTTGCAAATACTCTTCATCAGCTGGTTTTCTCTTCTTCCCTCTCATCCGACAGCTTTAAACAACTGGAAACCAAAAGCAGGGTGGCATGTGGAAGTTGCAAGTATGGAAGTGATCAGACAGTTTAGTTCAAGGACTATTGTTATTACAGGGCACAAGCAGAACAAAATACTCTGCTAGTTCTGCAACAGAACCCAGTTCCCAAAGGATTTCCCCAGAAAAATGGGATGCCAACCATCTAAAAGACAGAAAGCAAGCCTTTTGGCTCACTGTTACAGTGCCTCGTCAAAGGAACATCACTTCCTCACTTTCTCAATTCTCAAAATGTATTAAGATCTTTAAAATTATTAAAATTCCACAGTTTTTACACCATTTTCTGTTGTAAAACCACTATATTGTCAGAGAATACACTTCTGGAGGACTCTGTGAGGCAGTTGGTGAAGGAGCACTCCTGGGCCCATTGAACACAAGAGGAGGAGGAACAGCCAAGGGAAACAACTCCATTAAATCTGAGGGCAAAACTCTGTGTCTACAACAGAAGCACAAGCAGATCCCAAACAGATGGAGAGGGAGAAGCTTCATTGGAAAGGACAAAGTTTCCAGCAGTGGTGATCCATTCCCAAAACTTTTAGGTGTCACTGAAATAAATGATGGGACTTCCGCATTGCTCAAAATCCTAAAGGGTTTCCAAAGCACTGCACGTGCTGATCTTACCATTTCTGTTGCTCCTAGAGCCTGTAATAGGCTGTGGAAGCCAAAATGAAACTTTTTATTAGCATAAGCAGCAGAAAGGCCACTGTCTCTCTGGTTTCTTTATGACAAATGACACCACAAATGCTCTTTGCCATTGCAGGGGCTATTTCTTCCAACCAAGACTCTGCATTCTGCTTTCCTACTGCAGAGCTGTCTTCAGAGATATGTCTTGAAAATGAACATGATCTTAACTTTTGCCTGACATTCCCCCACACTTAATTTCAGCTTCAAAGGGTTTTTTCAGTATTTCAATAAATGGCACATCTGCACTTCAGCATTTTGAACCACACTAGAAACAGTGAGACTGAAAGACAGGGAAAAAAGGAAAGACCAATGCTATTTCTAAGTGAGTTCAACGAGGATGGGGTGTGAACTAAAATAAGCCTATTTGCCTTACAATCAACCACAGGAGATTTTACCGGCACTTCACTTTAAATTGCACCATTCCACAAGAGTCTGAAGGGTTGATGAGGGGCCTGGACTATCCCCTGTATGAAGACAAGCTGAGAGAGTTGGGGCTGTTCAGCCTGGAGAAGAAAAGCTGTGTGGAGACCTCAGAGCAGCTTCCAGTGTCTGAAGGGAACTACAAGGATGCTGAGGGGGGACTCTTCATCAGGGACTGTAGGGATAGGACAAGGGGTGATGAGTTCAAGCTTAAACAGGGGAGATTCAGGTTAGATATAAGGAGGAAGTTCTTTACTGTGAGGGTGCTGAGGCACTGAAACAGGTTGCTCAAAGAGGTGGTAAATGCTCCATCCCTGGCAGCGTTCAAGGCCAGTTTGCACAGAGCTTTGGTCGACATGGTCTAGTGTGAGGTGCCCCTGCCCACGGCAGAGGGTTGGAACCAAATAATCTTAAGGTCTTTTCCAACTCAAATCAACCTCCATGATTGGCAGTCCCTAATTAGGCTGGGATTGTACTCAGGAAACCATGAGAAAAAAAACAACCATGAACTATCAACTGCACAAAACTTCCCTGCTGCATTGTTTTGGATCCTTGGGCACGCAAGCACTCAAAAGGGCTCCTGGCACAGTTATAGTGTAGCTGCTAAGAGCATTACCTGCTCTGGGCAGCTGAATATCATTTTGGATGGAGTTAGGTGCTTAAAGGCCCTCAGAAAGCAGCTTCCAGCTGCAATAAACTGAAGAGAGCTCCTCCAATGGGAAAACTTTGTTCCCTTTGACTCACCTGGTGAAAGCTGCTGCTTAAAACCCATAATTACTTTGATTAGCTCTAATGTCTGGCTACCAGTTGGCAAGACACAACAGTCTGAGGACAGCTTGAGCAAGGGCCATGAATAAATAATTTCCATCAGTGATAAATGTCTTCTGGCACATGGGAAGTGAGCCCAGAACTAGGAGAAAGGACAAAGGTTTAGGAGGCAGTGAAACCTTGCTCCTTTGCATTGATATTGCAATCAAATGTTACTTGTTGGGTTTAGCCTATGAGAGGTTTCTCAAACAGCACCAATCCACCCAGGCAAAGCATCAGACACCTCCTCCAAGGCACAAGCTAGTCTGTCTCAATGCAGCCATTAGAGATGTAGCATGCATACTACTTGCACCCCAGACTGAGCTTGCCAGAGCTTCAGAGATGCACATTGTTAAAGCCCACCCTATCTATTATGTGCAATATAAACCAGCTGCATTTAGAAGAAAGGCAAATGAGAAGAACAACTAAGCTCCAGGCACCAGTTGCCATCCCAGATCAAAGAGTTCAGAACAACACTACAGCACAGATGCCTAGAACCAGAGGTCTCCTTCCCCTTCATGAGCAAGAAGCATTTGGCTCACCATGAGCTTTTCCTCCCCATTGCCTCCTCTGGATTGCTGCCACCCTGTCCTGCTCTTACCCGGTGCCTGTAAGGTATCTCCTTCAACCATCCCATCCACGGAGCTCGCACTCAGCCAGCAGACTCCTGTACAAGTTAACTAGTGTGAGGCAACCCTGCCCACGGGAAGGGGTTGGAACTGGATGATCTTAAGGTCCTTTCTAACCCAAACCATTCTGTGATTCTATGATGTCCTCCCCAAGCTCTCCTCTGCCAAACGAACTGCAGACCAGTGAGACCAGAAAGCCCTTCATCAACCATCTTTAAGATGCAAGAGCATGTCCCTGTGCCCACATAACACTCAACAGGGCCTCTCTGTATACAGCTGTTTCCAGAGCACTGCAACCAGAAAATCCAGGCCAGACAAGTAGCTCTTCAAGGCAGACGTTAAACATTCATTTGCAATAAACACCCTCTAGAGCTCCAGGGACCAATGAGAGGTGTAGAGAAACACAGCAAGCAGAATGCAGAAAGGCCAGACTCACAATGCGCTGTGGTTATGGTTGAATGTGTAATGAGAAAAAATAGAAGTGCTTTCAAAATGGTTTGTGTGCTAGGAAACAGAAACGAAATCTTCTATTTTGGACACTTGAGTTCTTCAAGGGCAGTTTTCCCTTATCTCTGGGCAGCAAGAGAGCACGCTTCTCACTGTTAGCTCAGAGATGTATAAAAGAATTACAAACATGCTCTCTGCATTGCTTTGCAATGCAACCCCTGGACTGAAATGTCTCCCTGGTGCAATCTCTTTATCTGCTCTCTGGGGTAGGGCAGGCAGTTGGGTAGGGCAAGGGAGAAAAGGATCTGTGAGACCACAGAACGAAGATTGAGAGCTGGGAGAATGTCTGTGTATATTCCTCATTTAATGGCTTTGGTTTGTCCAGTTAGAACAGAGGATTTTATTTATCTATTGATTTTATAGTCGTGGTACTGAGGTTTGAAACAGAACTGTGGGGTCCTAGGAACATCATATAACAGGAAGAAAGCTTGCAAAATCAGATGGAAGGACACACATAAGGGGCAAGGGACCTCCAAAACTGAGGATGGATGTCATTATATGCAGTTTGCACATGAAATGCTGTTAACAATATATGTGTGGAACTTTTTCACGTAATTGCTTGAATGATAGGAGAAAAAAGCAAGTATTATAGAATCATAGAATACTTAGGGTTGGAAAGGACCCCAAGATCATCTAGTTCCAACCCTCTGACAACACCTCACCCTAGACCATGTTGCCCAAGGCTCTGTCCAACCTGACCTCGAACACTGCCAGGGGTGGCATATTTCCCACTTTTTTGGTTAATATTTTAACATTATAAAAAGATGATGGGCAAACACAGTTAAAGCAGCAAAAATACAGCTGAGTGCAATAGCTGAGGCTTTACAGTAAATTTGTTCATTTACGGTAATGTCCACTGTGTATTAGTATTTCCTCAAATACTCTTGTAACCCTACGATGATCCTTTTTAAACAAATGTTAGAGAATGGCAGCAGAATAAGGATTCTGTAATTCATTGCAAATATTCGTGCAAGAAGCCAGGTCCTATGAATTACACACATTTAGTCAAGGAGCAGAAATGCTATTATGTGATCTATATGTCAAAAGACAAACTGAATTGTGCAGCTGGAAGCCGTGAATAACAGCCACTGTCTACTAAAGAGGAATTGCTTGCAAACAATCAACAAACCAAGAAAAAATCTGTGAGCAATTGCAAATAACTCATGCAACTGAGATGTCAATAAGCCATTTGTAGGGAATTTGTCAATAGAAGGACTTGCATAGAAAATCATAAAATTGCCATCAATAACCATGTAGCTATCACAAGAACACACAGGATTCACATAAGCAAATATACCAGTGTTTGAAAAGGCCTTTTCTTTCTTGTATTATATTCTGTAACTCATCAGGTGTATTAGGATAATATTTTTAGTTATAATTCTAGTGATCCCTGAGGCATAAGCCATTAGTGAGTGATGGAGGCAAGCTGATGAAACTGGTCGGGTAAATAGACTCATTCTAAATAGCAAGTTGGAGCAAAATCTGACGTCAATGAGCCTGCACTTGCATGCACTAATGTCATTATTCAATCTCACTCTTGCAGATGGTCATACCAGATAATAACTTAATTCTCTTGAGTTGCAGAGGAGCAGTGACACCTTCATTTCAATGCAGCACAAAGCTCTTTAATCCTGCAAAGCACCTGATTTGCTACTATTGGAAGATGACAAACATAAAGCTGGATTTTCCATGAATCCCTAAGAACTCTCCAAGAGTTACAACAAAGGGATACCATGCTGGGCATGACAGCAAGAAAAAGAAGATTGGTGACCTTCCTACACCCATCAGTTAAGTCAATTACTTGTTGGAATTACCACATGGAGAGGTAGCAAGCAGCCATCAAGAAGTCTCAGTTCCCCAGGTTCACAGCTGCAGTTCCTGATGGAAACCTCATGACCCATTCCAATTCATAAGGAAAACAGCAGGTTCTGGGACACAAGGATAGCTGGCCCTGTTCAACTGTGATTAGATTTACTCCAGGAACAACAGGAAACATATTTTAGAAGGGTCTTATTCTGCAGGAGAGAATTCCCAGAGACAGAGCATTAGGTTTCCTTGACCTCAGTAATAAAATGGCAGCAGACAACTGCAGAGATTTTGTAACATTTAAGAACAATTTTATGGTTTTACTTCTCTCATCCACTTAGAGTTTAACTTGCTGTATCTGTCTTTCTATCAACATAAAAATGGAGAACAGTGTCATCCTTTGTTTTAACACAGAAGCCTTTATTCCCTTCCTTTTGACCTGAAATTAGAGCCCTGCAGTAGATGGTCCTGGAGGCACTAATCACATGGACTAAAGACCCAAGTTTGCTAAACCAGAGAAGCCAGAGAAGAAACAGGGAACAACTTCCCTTCCAAACAATCTGAGGGGTTTATCACTCTTCAATGGATCCCAAAGAATCACAGAATCAACTAGGTTGGAAAAGATCTTTAAGACCTAGCGTGAGTAGGGAGGTTGGAACTGGATGATATTAAGGTCCTTTCCAATGCAAACCATTCTATGATCCTATGACCATATCAAGTCCACCACTAACTATGTAATATCTCCATTTATTTGGGGTTCTACCCCCCATCCCTCCTAAAACGTTTACAGCTCCCTGCTTGGTGCAACATCTCATCTCCAAAGCTTTCCATGGATTCCACCTTTGGGGAAATACTAACATTTTAAGAGTTAGCCATAAGACTTAACATACTTCCTGTATATTTTACAATACATTCACACTGTTTCCTTCAAGTCAGGTACAAGACCAGATGAAGAACTTGCTTTCAGGTATAAGCTGTTATCTCCCAAAAAGCCAGACAGTAACCAAAGCAGATGGTTACTTCTTGCTGAACACTGCTTTTCCCTGTAATTGTACCTCTTCTGGCCTCCATGAGATTCCCTGGCAGTAAATGCTGCAAGGATGGTAGATTACAACCTGCATTAGCACATCAGTGTGGTATAACGAAGCATTCAAACAAGACTAATGTCTTTGGAATTGAGAGACAGAAGGTAATTGAAAAGGACAGGAGAGTAGTCACAAATATACTACGTGTTTAGTGTGGAGTCCAACAGTTTGGAAGTGGCTCTGGCACGGTTGTCTAGTCAAGATTAATCACTTCTCTGCCAGCACTCAGCCATGCCTCTGTGATGTTCCTTCCCTGTGTACTTTTCCTGTTTGGGTCATCAGTCAAAGGGAAATCCTAGGACAACAAGCACCTCCTTTGGGACTGTATTTAAGCAACCGGACAGCTCATCCTGAAGAACTGCCAGTGTCACAATGACATCCAAATACATTTCCAGCATTTCACAATGTGTTTAAGGAGAGATGCTGTAAGGCTGAAAAGCTCAGCCAGCTTCAGGCCATTGGGAGCCAGCCATGCTTCTTGAGGTGACTGACTTTAACTCTTTGCTTCCTCTCAGGGGAAAGTTGCAGTGTAACTGGCTCACATCCCCCAGCTCTGGAGGCCAAGCAGTTTGTCCATATCACACCAGAGCAAACACAGCTTAGGCAGCAGAACAGGAAAGGAAATTCTCAGCTTCACCCTCCTGATACATTGAGGCTGTCATGAGAATACCAAACCAACACATCATATATTGGGGGCTTGACAGAAAATGTATCTTGAAAAGAAGAATTTAAAAAATCTTAATTTTAAAAAGAAACTGCAAAACCAAGAAAACCAAGCAATTAAAATGTGGTTGCCAAAACATTTTACTGTGGTCTATTGACTCTGTCCTAAACAGACAACTTGATTTCCTCTCCTCTCACTAACATACCCCTAACCTACCCCAGCTTCTTAGCTACATTTTATCTAACAGATGGTCTAAGCAATTAACATAACTTTGCTAAACTCAGGGAAACTGCTCTCAACATGTATTTATTTAGTTTCCAAGGCTGATGCTTCTATTTTAGACATAAGAAACCATATTTGCATGTTTAAAAGGTTACATCCCCCAACCATATCAATAGGTCTAATAAAAGCTGCAGCCCACTTTCCCTGTCAATATTGCCCAAGGAACTGCCTCTGCTGGATGTGCTTCAGTACAGCTCTCCCCACTTTATCTGCTTATATGTCTCTTTGCAGGCCTGTGTTCATATTTCAGCTGGTAAAGGATAAAACACTAAAAGCAACAGCTTTCCCTTTGAAGCATACTAAGGAATTTGCTTGTTCCAGCATTTATATTTGCTACCAGTACAGGCAGGATTGTGACATCCTTTCTTAGACCAAGTGCTCAGGGAGGAAGAGAATAGCAGGAGCAGAGCTTGTGCTCACAAGCAGGAGATCTTGCTTCCAAGTCCTTTGTACAGCGTGTATAAAGCATCGATGGAAGCAGTAGGTGGCAGCTGGTTAACATCCTATAACACCACTACATAACGATTTTGACCAGAACTTAAAGTGAGCCTCATAATTAATTGAGGCTGCAGGAAGAATGCAGGCAGACCAGCTAATTACCTCAGATACTCTGGCTAAGGAGCTTGCTGTTACAACACGTGTTGGGGGATCTCTGGTGCTCATAAGCAGTCATGGTCTCTGGTTTAAGTCTCCACTAAAGATGCATTTCTAAACGCCTAACATATCTCACACAGCCAGAGCAATCACTCCATGCTATATTGCAACAGCCATCGTTTTCCTTTCCTGCACTCAACAAAGCCTTGCTCAGATCTGCCATCCGCTCCTGACAGCCATAAGATTTCCCTGTTATGGCCTGATCAGCAGGAGAAAGAAAGTGGGAATATTGAGGTCAGCACAAAATAATAGTAGAATTGCCACCTCCACCTCCCTGAGATGGATATTTACTTGGAAACAATCAGATGAAATCATTCCTGCACTGAGAACCTTATGAGGTTTGAGCAGTGTGAGCACAAGGCAAGTGGAGCAGGCATATAAGAAATAAATACATAAAGCGTTCATATCTCTTTAGAGGCTTGGTAGAAGGAAAAAATAATAGAATGACTTTAAAATCACTTTCATCCATTATTGGCCAAAATGTCTGCTAAGGGTACTTAAGCTTCTGATTTCTGCTTAGCCTTGGTGACCTTTTAAATCCATAAGCGGAGACCTTTTTGGTTAGAAAAAAGTAAAAGGCGGGACCAAGTTGAAAAGTTTGATTGGCAAATATGCAAGAAGCTTAAAGCCTACCAGCTTCATTTCCCCAGATTAATCTGCAGTGCAAATGTGGGGATGCTAATGATTTATTTCTCACCCCTCTGCACCAACTCCCGCTTGGTCTCTCTAAGACAGAAAAATCAGTAATAATAATAATAAATGTATGTTCTCCTTTCATTAACAACTCTGAGCTCTCATTTCTGACTTGGTATTAAAACATCAAAACCAAGCTTCCCAATCACCATCACACCAGGTGATTGATGCTGCTTTACCACTTAAAGAAGACCTAAGGAGGCATCCAATACATTTATTATGTTACAGTCACCAGCAGAAATTCCTTTCAAAATGTTACAATCCCTTCCACATGACACTTATCTCCCCAGTAGGTCCTTTTGCAGTCAGGTTAGTAGCCTTCATATGTTGTAGGTAAAAGAAGATTAACTGTGAATACGTTAAATCCAAGTTTACAGTGTGGTACCTCCTCCTTTTGTCTGGTTCTGGGCCCTGCTGGCCTCTAGCTAGGACTTGACAAATAAATCCCATTTAGCACTGCTGGCAAATGCTTCTTGACTGAGCATTTGGAAATCAAAGAAGGTCTCATTTCCTCACACTGAAACTCTGGTAGTAGCCTAGTCTCACTTTAATAGGTCTTCCCACTCCAGCAGAACCAGTAGCAAGTAAGCAAATGCAAGAAAATAGTCCATTTCCCTTAAGAAATTTAGCTCAGAAATTTATTTCCAAGCACTGCATTTTACCCACTTTGCCTTTAGAACAAAATACCATATTTTCAGACTTGAACAACATTCAAACTCTTCTAAACTCATAAAATCCTCAACAGAAGATAGGAGAATAAACTCTAAATATGACTTGGTAGTCTCAGTTAAAGGTAGGTGTTCTCTCTTCCCTGTGTCTCCTGCCTGAAATCAGCACCCAACAGATCTGCTAACAATTCTAACAGATCTACTCCCTGCTTGGAGTCAGGAAACCTTCAGAGCAGCAGCCTCCCCTGTGAACCAAAGTAGAAGGTATCTTCTGTGGAGAAGGACTTGGGAGTACTGGTTGATGGGAAGCTCAACATGAACGAACAGCCTGTGCCTGCAGCCTAGAAACCAACCATGCCCTTGTGCATCCTCAGCAGCATGAGCAGCAGGTCTGGGGAGGGGATACTCCCCCTCTGCTCTCCTGAGACCACCCCCTGCAGTCCTGAATCCAGCTCTGGGGCAACAAAACAAGAGAGACGTGGAGCTCTTGGAGCGAGTCCAGAGGAGGCCACAGAGATGCTGCAAGGGATGGAGCAGCTCTGCTCTGGAGCCAGGCTGAGAGAGCTGGAGAAGAGAAGGCTCCTTAAGGGGAGAC